>CAWUFW010020356.1:0-154216 GCA_963921515.1 Calotriton arnoldi
GATTGTCTTGTCAAGCCTTGCTATGGATGGTGATATACATACAAAGAAGCCACTGGGCAGATCTTTAGAGCCGTGGGGTTGGTTCCAAAAAGAGTCCTGCCTAATTGGTGAATAGATAATCAAGTCGGTCACAGTAATAGAGAAGCATTGATGATAATCTTATAATCAACAGGTCATGAATCATTTGACTTGAATTTAATTGTGGTTTTCATCAGCATCTTCACACAGTGTAGTACAGCTTTATAAAATGCTAAATCATAGTCTAAAAATCCAAACATAGATTACAATGATTTAAGGCCTGGTAGCTAGGAGACAAGAAAGTGCAGGGAAACCTTGAATGCATAAAGGATAAGGGACACAGAGATGACATTAGTAGATACTGAAAGCAATAGCTCTCTTGAACCTATAAATCAAAAGGACACATTGGCCGCTATCAAACTGGAAATCTTTAAAACAACAATACAGGAAATAAATGTGTTGCACTCTACCAGTAAGTGAACTTGAGAACAACTTATTAAAAATTACTCTTTCCATTTCTGTTTCAAATGCAGTAAAAGTTTGGCAATCGCAATGCAGTCTTGTGCAAAGTTCATAAGTTGGAGCTCAGATATCTGGAACTTTAAAAGGAATATTTTAAACTTTCGATGGGGTGTGCTTTTTTCTCTAAGGCAAGTAGAGATTTAATTATTGAAGGGAGAGAGTGTCTTCTGTCACCTTCTTTCTCATGCTGGCTTTCTGATACTCAGCCAAATTGGAACCAAGTAGGTCTAGCAAGATCTTTGCAAAAGTTTATGTCACCTGGTGCCGAATTACCTGTCAGGTGCAATGTCCCAGTTTGTACAATGGTGCACCTTTAACTAGGGTTGTACCCCCTAAATATGGAATTGACAATTTCGAAGGGACTGCATATCAATAACAATATATTGACAGGTAAGTCTATATCTAACTCCACATACAGCTCTATCCGTCACTGGAAGCAGACAAGCTTCAATTTTAAGAAGGGGAGTGAAGTGCAGGGGAAACCTAATGGAACCTTGAACTCCTGTGGCCCTTCACAAAGTGCGCCCTCAGTGGACGTTGACTATATGGCATCAAATGTAGGGCAAGGACAAAGGCATGATCCCATTTACATGGAACTCATGCCCCAGGTAAATGAGGAAACATTCCCTAGTCATTATGCCATTGCATATCTTGCACCGAGTGCGATCCGAAGGGGCTGCACAAGCATCTGTAATAATAAAGTCCCTGTGGGGTGGAAAACGCAGGTACAAATACCTGCTCTGCCCCTGACGAACTGTATAATAAAGCTCCAGGCCCCCATTTGGAAATCCTAGAGCATGATTCAAAAAGTCATGATATTCACATGCTCACATCTCACTTATGCCTGCATAAAATCTGCAAAATGTGTGTATTTTCCACAGTTGTGAGTGACAACTATGAGTTGAGAAGTGGTGGTGGGGAGCGACCCCTGACCTTGACTGGTAGGTCGCTCCCCCACCACAGCTCCGTCTGTGTGCCCTGCTGCTGCCCCTGATTGTGCTCGTTTTTCCTTTCTGTGCCCCCTTGCTGCCCATGATTGTGCTCGTTTTTTCCTTTCTGTGCCCCCCTTGCTGCCCCTGATTGTGCTCGTTTTTTTCCTTTCTGTGCCCCCCTTGCTGCCCCTGATTGTGCTCGTTTTTTCCTTTCTGTGCCCCCTTGCTGCCCCTGATTGTGCTCGTTTTTCCTTTCTGTGCCCCCTTGCTGCCCCTGATTGTGCTCGTTTTTCCTTCTGTGCCCCCCTTGCTGCCCCTGATTGTGCTCGTTTTTCCTTTCTGTGCCCCCTTGCTGCCCCTGATTGTGCTCGTTTTTTCCTTTCTGTGCCCCCCTTGCTGCCCCTGATTGTGATCGTTTTTCCTTTCTGTGCCCCCTTGCTGCCCCTGATTGTGCTCGTTTTTCCTTTCTGTGCCCCCCTTGCTGCCCCTGATTGTGCTCGCTTTTTCCTTTCTGTGCCCCCTTGCTGCCCCTGATTGTGCTTGTTTTTTCCTTTCTGTGCCCCCCTTGCTGCCCCTGATTGTGCTCGTTTTTCCTTTCTGTGCCCCCTTGCTGCCCCTCATTGTGCTAGTTTTTTCCTTTCTGTGCCCCCTTGCTGCCCCTCATTGTGCTAGTTTTTTCCTTTCTGTGCCCCCTTGCTGCCCCTCATTATGCTCGTTTTTTTTCCTTTCTGTGCCCCCTTGCTGCCCCTGATTGTGCTCGTTTTTTTTCCTTTCTGTGCCCCCTTGATGCCCTGATTGTGCTCGTTTTCCCTTCTGTGCCTGTTTCCCGCCGCTGCGCCCTGCGGCCCCGCCCCCTCACTGCCCATTCGCTGCCCCATTCCCTGCTCCTCCCTCCCACCTCCCCATTTATGGCGGCCGCTGTGTGGCCGCGCAGCGGACGTGCGCAGCGGGCGCGCCGCTGGCGCGCCTAAGGCAAGCCCGTCTGCACCCGTCCGCGCCGTGACCGCGCCCAGCGCCAGACCCCCTGGTTCGGGCATCCCCCGCGCCCGCCACATCAACAGACGCCGATACAACGCCAGCACCCTCCACGCACTCAACCCCGGAAAAGATCACGCCTGCTACCAGGCCACCCCGAAGCGCACCCAAGGGCCCTTCACCTGCCGGAACTGCAGCTTCGCCAGCACCCGCCCCGCCAAACCACCGCCCAGGAAAGAACCGAACTACCTCAGATGCATCCTCCTCAACACCCGCTCCGCCCGCAAACACGCCATCGAACTCTGGGACCTTCTCGACTCAACCTCCCCAGACGTCGCATTCCTGACGGAGACCTGGCTGAATCCCGCTTCAGCCCCCGACATCGCCATTGCCATCCCGGACGGATACAAGATCACCCGCAGGGACCGCACCAACGGAGTCGGAGGAGGCATCGCCATCGTCCACAGGAACACCCTCAGAGTCTCAACCAACACCGACGACACCCTCAGCACCGCCGAACACATGCACTTCCAGATCCACACCGATCCCAACACCACCCTCAGAGGAACCCTCATCTACAGACCCCCCGGACCCCGACCACAGTTCAGCGATTCCATCGCTGACTTCGTCAGCACACACGCCATCGCCTCCACGGACTACATCCTCCTTGGGGACCTGAACTTCCACCTCGAGAACAACAAGGACACCAACTCCACCACCCTGATCGACAACCTCGCCACCCTCGGACTCAGACAGCTCGTGACTACACCCACCCACGCCGCCGGCCACACGCTCGACTCCATCTTTTCCGCAAGCCCACACGTCTCCTTCAACCACACCTCCGAACCCCACTGGACTGACCACCACTGCATCCACTTCACCTACAGGAAGCCCACCACGCACCACCGCACCGAACAAATGCCTCGCCGCTGCTGGAGCAGAGTCACGGAAGACCAGCTAACCACAACCCTCGCCCTGAGCCCACCCGCCGAACCCTCCGACCCCGACACCGCCGCCCGCAACCTCAGACAGTGGATCGACGACTGCGCCAACACCCTCGCCCCGCTCAAGAATCCGCCCAACAGCCACACCAGCAAGAAAGCCACCTGGTTCACCGAAGACCTCCAGGCCTCCAAACGAACATGCCGAAAACTGGAGAAGATCTGGCTCCACGAACGGACAGCGGACAGCTACGCCGCCCACAAGAGCGCCACCCGCAGTCACCATCACCTCATCAGATCCGCCAAAAGGGCCTCCCTCAAAGACCGCCTAGACAACAACGCACACAACAGCAAAGAGCTCTTCAACATCGTGAAGGAACTCTCCAACCCCAGCTCCAACACAAACGACATCCAGCCGTCGCGAGACCTGTGCGACTCACTGGCCACCTTCTTTCACCGCAAAATCGCCGACATCCACGACAGCTTCAACACCACGACCGCCCCGGCAACCACCGAGACCACTGCCCCCACAACCACCAACCGCCTGCTCTCCTGGACCAACATCAATGACGAGGACACCAGCGAGATCATGAACACCATCCACTCCGGTTCACCGCTAGACCCGTGCCCTCACCACATCTTCAACAAAGCCAGTACAGCCATCGCGCCCCATCTCCGGAAAATAATCAACATCTCCTTCGAGACAGAAACCTTCCCGGAAAGCTGGAAGCACGCCGAGATCACCGCCTTACTCAAGAAACCCAAGGCAGACCCCAAGGACCTCAAGAACTTCCGACCCATCTCTCTGCTCCCGTTCCCCGCGAAGGTCACCGAGAAAATCGTCAACAAACAACTGACCCGCTACCTCGAGGAGAACAACATCCTGGACCCTTCCCAGTCCGGCTTCCGCAGCAACCACAGCACCGAAACCGCCCTCATCGCCGCCACCGATGACATCAGGACCCTGCTAGACAACGGAGAAACAGCAGCCCTCATCCTCCTGGACCTATCAGCCGCCTTCGACACGGTCTG
This sequence comes from Calotriton arnoldi, assembly GCA_963921515.1. Lineage (NCBI taxonomy): Eukaryota > Metazoa > Chordata > Amphibia > Caudata > Salamandridae > Calotriton > Calotriton arnoldi. Next base: position 4,421 of record CAWUFW010020356.1, read on the forward strand.
CCACCACACACTACGAACACGCCTTCACGACGCCGGGATCCAAGAGAAGGCCCTGGACTGGACCACATCCTTCCTTTCCGGCAGAACACAAAGCGTCCGCCTCGCCCCCTTCCGATCCAAGGCCACCAAGATCATCTGCGGCGTACCCCAAGGCTCCTCCCTCAGCCCAACGCTGTTCAACATCTACATAGCACCCCTCGCCCACGTCGCCCGACAGCACAACCTCAACATCATCTCCTACGCCGACGACACCCAGCTGATCCTCTCCCTCACCAAAGACCCTCACACCGCCAAAGCCCACCTCCACGAAGGAATGAAGGCCGTCGCCGAATGGATGAGGACCAGCCGCCTGAAGCTGAACTCGGACAAGACGGAGGTCCTCATCCTTGGTTCCAACCCTTCAGCCTGGGACGACTCCTGGTGGCCAACATCACTGGGAACAGCCCCGCCACCCACCGACCACGTACGCAACCTAGGGGTCATCCTCGACCCCACCCTCTCCATGACTAAGCAGGTCAACGCCGTTTCCTCATCCTGCTTCAACATCCTCCGAATGCTCCGCAGGATCTTCAAGTGGATCCCCACCGAAACAAGAAAAACAGTCACCCAGGCCCTCGTCACCAGCAGGCTGGACTACGGAAACGCCCTCTACGCAGGAACGACGGCTAAGCTCCTGAGACGGCTGCAACGCATCCAGAACGCCTCTGCACGTCTTATCCTCGACATCCCCCGACGCAGCCACATCACACTCCACCTGAGAGACCTGCACTGGCTCCCTGTCAACAAGAGGATAACCTTCAAGCTCCTCACCCACGCACACAAAGCACTCCACAACTCCGGACCAGCCTACCTCAACAGACGACTCAGCTTCTACACCCCCACCCGCCAGCTCCGCTCGACCAGCCTCGCCCTCGCCACAGTCCCCCGCATCCGGAAAACGACCGCCGGCGGCAGATCCTTCTCCCACCTCGCCGCCAAGACCTGGAACACCCTCCCCACCAACCTCCGACAGACCCAAGACCTACTGGCCTTCAGAAGACTCCTCAAGACCTGGCTCTTCGATCAGTAGCAGCACCACCCCCCTCTTCCCCCAGCGCCTTGAGACCCTCGCGGGTATGTAGTGTGCTTTATAAGTGACATGATTGATTGATTGATTGAATAATCCCAGCAGACTGTCAACGGAGTGTCCAATGGAAATGGTGTGGATACCTACAAAGTGATAATTTTTAGGTCCTTGTCAAATATTTGTAACAACTTTCATTTTTAGTGGGTTTGAGGGTAGTGAGATCTTATCATCGAAAATTCTATTTTCATCTCTCTGAGATGGCCAGAAATAGCATTCAGCACTCAGACGCAACCCTAAAATAATATACTTGTATATAACTTGAATCCTGAATCAAGGAAATGATATAAATCACTGCATTGCTTAGGTATATTTAAGCACCTGATATGTGTGGCTTTATTCAGCAGATAATCTCAAGACCAGATTCGCTAAAGGCCAATCGGCCGATTACAACTTTGGTGGCATCCGGCCCGGCGTATTGTGACTTTACCGCAGGGCTGGCGGTGTATGGGTGGCAGAGTCATAGCAGCAGTACACTTCGGCTCTGGTAATGAGCCTGAAGCCATGGCTGGCCATGCTGCATTGCCACTAGTCGGGCGTACTGCTTCCTTGCATTACGTTGTGCAAGAGAAACAGTGCGTGCACCCAACCAGAAGGCATTGAAGGTAAAAACATGAGTACCAGTTACATTTCACAAGGGCACATTCGCCCTGAAGGCAGTTTTTTGCCTTATTACCTGTCTTTCTGCCGACTCTCACACGGCGGTGTCCCTGCCAGGAAAAGGTCGGCGGAAAGGCAGGTCTTGATTCGCACGGTGGGAAAACACTGCCTCCATTGGCTGCTTCTGCTTCGCCCGCCGGAGGTCTTGTGGTGGTCTCATTACACATATTGTAATCGGGCCATCGGACTGCCGAGGAGGCAGCAGTCAGACCGCCGAAAACGTGACAGCGGTCCCAAGACCACGTCATTATACTCAGGCCCTAAGTCTGGGAAAGTGAAGCAAATTAGCACAAACTCTTTCAAGGGGATTTCTGTTTCAGCACAGAAGGTGCGTTTTGCACTGCTTTTCGTTACTTTGCATTAAGGTGGCTTTACTTAGGTGTAACTTGGGTAGGTCTGTGCAAGCACCTATAGTTCTAGACTCAAAGCCCTATTTAATAATCTAGCCAGACCAAACTGTCCATCAAAATCTAGCATATCATTGAAGCAGCTGCTAACAAGGAGAAATGTTTTCATTTCTACAACATTTCCCACCTTGTATGTGTGCTGCACTGTACAGCACACATACAATGTGTTGAATGTTTCAGAATTTTTCTAGAGATAGGATTTCTGTTCTGGAAAGTTAATGCCCCAAATACAAATCTTATGCTAAACAGCATGCACAGACCTCTGCACAATGATGCAAATGCCATGCATGGTGCGAGGCAGCCTGCTTGTTCAACCGTATAATAGTGATGAACAGCAACAGGTCATTTTTTATAATTATGGTTCTTCAATGCTTTCCACCCCGAGATCAACACAAAATGCTGTGCCACCTTGCGTTAAAAATAACTCTGCCACATATTTTCTACGGTGATAGCCTGCACAATATTCTGGCAATAAGCTTGGTTGTTAGATTTTATATGGTATTATATGCTTGTATGAATGAAAGGGCTTTTATGCCTGCATTTCTTGTATATATGCACAGTGTGCATGTCAAAGCAAGGGGGGAGAGGAAGGATAGGACAGTTATCTGAACAAGATGCACAGCATGTCTCAGCACTTGTACTAGATGCAGTCCTCCCAGGCTTCAACTTTTTCCCTCCAATGGATGACAGCGGCCTGACAGAAAGAGAAAATACATCCAATAAGGCCATGCAATGGGGGCTTCTCTTCTCATTGGGTGGCCACTACTGTCAATCAAGGTCAGGCGTCCAATGAGTGGAAACAGAGGTTCTCAATGCTCTTCCCAATTCTTCAGTCTCTGCAGGACCCTACCTTTAACAGCGCTATGTTCTTATGGACTCAAATCCCACGTTTCGCCTCCCTGGAGGATATGGAGCAAGACCTTTGAAATAAACACTCTACTGCTCCAATCTGCTCATTGTTTAGCTCAAAAAGCTGCTTCAAATTCCTTCTGGATGCGGTTCACACCTCACATTCCTTCTGGGTGCTGGTCATAGTAAGTTAAATGTACTCTGAGGGAATTGACGGTGGTGGCATCAGAAGGGTGCATGTTGTGTGCTTGTGAATGCATGTGTGTGGAAAATGCTAAGGTATATGAGGCTGTATGAGTGCACGTTTGGTCAATTGAACAATAATACTTTAAGAAGAAGAAACTAAACATTTAGGGAGTTACACACAACTCACCTTAAGTCAAATAAGTCCCAAGACCACGTCATTATACTCAGGCCCTAAGTCTGGGAAAGTGAAGCAAATTAGCACAAACTCTTTCAAGGGGATTTCTGTTTCAGCACAGAAGGTGCGTTTTGCACTGCTTTTCGTTACTTTGCATTAAGGTGGCTTTACTTAGGTGTAACTTGGGTAGGTCTGTGCAAGCACCTATAGTTCTAGACACAAAGCCCTATTTAATAATCTAGCCAGACCAAACTGTCCATCAAAATCTAGCATATCATTGAAGCAGCTGCTAACAAGGAGAAATGTTTTCATTTCTACAACATTTCCCACCTTGTATGTGTGCTGCACTGTACAGCACACATACAATGTGTTGAATGTTTCAGAATTTTTCTAGAGATACGATTTCTGTTCTGGAAAGTTAATGCCCCAAATACAAATCTTATGCTAAACAGCATGCACAGACCTCTGCACAATGATGCAAATGTCATGCATGGTGAGAGGCAGCCTGCTTGTTCAACCGTATAACAGTGATGAACAGCAACAGGTCATTTTTTATAATTATGGTTCTTCAATGCTTTCCACCCCTAGATCAACACAAAATACTGTGCCACCTTGCGTTAAAAATAACTCTGCCACATATTTTCTACGATGATAGCCTGCACAATATTCTGGCAATAAGCTTGGTTGTTAGATTTTATATGGTATTATATGCTTGTATGAATGAAAGGGCTTTTATGCCTGCATTTCTTGTATATATGCACAGTGTGCATGTCAAAGCAAGGGGGGAGAGGAAGGATAGGACAGTTATCTGAACAAGGTGCACAGCATGTCTCAGCACTTGTACTAGATGCAGTCCTCCCAGGCTTCAACTTTTTCCCTCCAATGGATGACAGCGGCCTGACAGAAAGAAAAAATACATCCAATAAGGCCATGCAATGGGGGCTTCTCTTCTCATTGTGTGGCCACTACTGTCAATCAAGGTCAGGCGTCCAATGAGTGGAAACAGAGGTTCTCAATGCTCTTCCCAATTCGTCAGTCTCTGCAGGACCCTACCTTTAACAGCGCTATGTTCTTATGGACTCAAATCCCACGTTTCGCCTCCCTGGAGGATATGGAGCAAGACCTTTGAAATAAACACTCTACTGCTCCAATCTGCTCATTGTTTATCTCAAAAAAGCTGCTTCAAATTCCTTCTGGATGCTGTTCACACCTCACATTCCTTCTGGGTGCTGGTCATAGTAAGTTAAATGTACTCTGAGGGAATTGACGGTGGTGGCATCAGAAGAGTGCATGTTGTGTGCTTGTGAATGCATGTGTGTGGAAAATGCTAAGGTATATGAGGCTGTATGAGTGCACGTTTGGTCAATTGAACAATAATACTTTAAGAAGAAGAAACTAAACATTTAGGGAGTTACACACAGCTCACCTTAAGCCAAATAAGATAAAATACAAAAACAAAGCTAAATAACAGACCTGAGAAATTTATTCTGGCAAACACAATCTTCTCCTGTGGTGATGGAATTGAAAACAAGGATGCATACTGAAAGGGCCGGGCCCATTAGATCTAGACCTTTTCTAGAGACACACTCCTATGGTTCTTTTTCTTAGCATGAAAGTGTAAAGGGGAGTAAAGTCGTTAACAAAGAGTTAATTTGTCAGCAATTCTTCCTTGATACATAATAATCCACGGACAACTACGTAAGGTTAGTTAGTTTATTACAAAGCCAAAAATATCTTGACATAAAGACACCTCAACACGAGGGTATGGAAATACAAAGGAATTAGCATGAAGCCAAATCTCTGCATCCAGTTTAGACGGTGCAGCATGAACAAAACTATTAGTTCACGAAGTAAGATACAGAAAATCAGGAAGCATGAGTCCAAATTTCCCTGCATTGAGGGTTGATGAGTGAAAAGCATTGAATCTATCCCTACTCTAACGCTAAGGTGACATCTCTGCATAAGCATTTTCAAGAGGAAGGAAGAAAGGTGTCAGTGCATGGAGTCTTCCTAAGAAGCTTCTCCACCATCAATGGGTCAGGTAGCGTAAAGCCACCATCTCAAAGAAGGAGCTCGTTCTAGGATGCTCTCTCTCTCTGAAGGCAATCAGTTATCCACAGGCAGCACTCCCATGAGGCACCTCGAATCACGCCATCCTCTTTGGATACAGTCCTGAAGGTACTTTTCCACGATGTCGACTGTGTACCTTGCTCGCAACAATTTGTCCTTGGTACCCAGATCTTCTGCTGTGTGAAGCGTAACGGCCTTCCTTTTTTGGCCCAAGTCACACAATTGTAACTTGCTCTCTCCTTGCCTAGCTAATAAAACAAAGACATTATTCTGCCTAAAAGAACAATTCTTCACCTGTAGTAAAAAACGTGAGAAAGAACAGATTCCACAGCACACATGAAATTCAAACTAATAATTCTAAAGCAAGAGTTCTCAGGGATTTTCATTTCATGCCTACAATTTCCGCTAACATAAGAATGAAACATGTAAGCTTCACGAATTCACATAAATATTAATACATTTTCGACTAATGCATTTACGTACATATGAAATGTCACAGTTCATAAGCACATTTAGTACATGAATATTGCCAATTTCACAACACGAGCTGTTCATGTTAACATTTTCTGCTAGTTACATTCATTTTGTTTGTTATTTCTCCATAATACTTGTCAATAACCTAGAATACGTCACGTAGTTGTGTTAATACATTGCACAGTTCTAACACTTCACATTAATACTATTTAAAATGATATGCTGGTGTGCCCTACACATGATTATGATGCACCCCTATAAATGAAATGAGAATTCCACTCCATCAATAGCATCTGAGCGTAACAAACACAGTTCAGCCCTGCTTCAGTGACAACATATAATGGGAAGCAATAATTAGCCCCATAGAGAATATGTGTACAGTTGTAAAAGCATTATAAAAACCATACAACAGAGGCTGAGATTTGAGCATTACTGTATGTTGAAACCTAATAAAAGCTTAAAGAGAAGATATGGACTGTGATGTTCCCACACATCAAGTAGCTGAAGTCATTTGGCAGCTAAAGTTGAATAAAACAGCAAGCCTCTGGTGCAATCTCCTGCCTCAACCATCAAATGTTTTTGCGAATCTGATTATGTGATTTAAATCTCGAGAATCATATTCACTTTTAATTGTAGCAGGAGAATATATGGCCTATGTTTTTATAACAGCCCAATTCGGAAAGCAGGCTTCAATACAGCCCGAAGTATATTAAAATTGTGCTTTTTTCCAAACTCTAGAGTATATTCTCCACTTTATGTGATTCACAAAGGGGTATATTTACAAAAATGGCTCTCCGCTGCAGCAGAGCGTCAAAAATGTTACAGCTGCAGTACGCCAGTTTCTAACGCCATGTTAGCGTGGTATTTGAAATACAGCACTCCATGGCATTAGGAAGAGGACAGCTTCGGAAAAACTGACGTCACAAAAAAAACCACACTAACATAGAAAAAGTGATGTTCGGCCTATTAGCAGCCAGAAAAACAGACGCAAGCCGTCCTAGCATCACTTTTCTGTGCCTAGCAGGAAAAAAAAAAAAAAAAACGCTGCTAAGTGATTTTTTTTTTTACACTTACCTGAAAGCAATGGAGCAGCCAGAAGTGAGCACAGCACAAGGCAACAACCCCACCAACGCCACTACCAGCCAGTATGACCAGCCGGAGGCCCAGGGGAAGAGGAATAGGAAGTGTAAGTTCAGTCAGGAGGAGAATGAGATCTTGATCGCGGAGGTGACAGAGCACCAACAACAGCTATTCGTCAGCTCCAAAGTGTCATTGGGGAGGAAAATGACCATATGGCAGTCTATTGTAAACAAGGTGAACAGCATTGCTGAAGTCAAGAGGACAGTGACAGACTATAAGAAGCGCTGGCACAATGTTAAGTGCAAAACTAAGAAGAAACTGGCAACAAATATCCAGGCAGCATTGCAGACCGGAGGTGGTAGTCCAGCGCCCAGGATGAACTGGATCCCTCAGAGGAGCAGGTGTCCGGGGTCATCTCTGAGGAGTCTGTGGTTGGAGTTGCGGGACAGGACAGTGCTGCCTATGACAAACTACAACAGCAACAGGGCAAGTCCCAACAAGGGCCAATGTGGGGAACTACGTAATGTCGTGCAGTCCAGGCAGCTATGTCCCTACACTATGCGGCACTGTCTGCAGGACAAACGGTAGCCACCTGGCTCATCTATGGTTAGAAACTACATCAATGGTAGGCTCCTGGGCATTTTGATCATAGGTTGGCATAGGGCAGCATCGCAAGCATTCTAGCTGTGCTATCCTACGACAAAATGAAAGGGCAGCAATGTGCTGTTTCAGATACAGCGCATTCCTGTGTTAACTGCCTGAGCTGGTGCACAAATGGCACACGTTCACCAAAGCAGACACCCCTGCACCATGGTGCAAGGGTATCTGCATTGGTGCTAGCCTGCTGAATGTGCACCAGCATAAAGGAAATCACAGGGATGTGTTGTAATGCCCTAAACACAGCGCAAACCTGCACTTTCCCATTCACATAGCTTGGCGAAGCTAGATGGTTTTTTGCGATGTTCTGCACCATATGTCTATGAAAGATGCCACTCTGTCTCACTTGGGCCCATGCACATTAACCAAGCCTCGAAATCCCTAGCATTAAATTGGTATCTTACAGGAGAAACAACACACCTGAGAGGTGGGGGTTATGTGGGCCATGGGTAGTACCTACACATAGGGACATTTAAAGAGTCACTTCCATACGCCCCTAGATTGAACTACATGGTACGCAGCTGTCCAGGTATGCAGGCTCAGACCACACAGGTGTCAGCTGCTATGGTAGAGACCACCTGACCTCCTTTCATCCACTAAATATGACTGGGTGTGGGGGTGAATGCAAGTGATGTACACCTGTGGACCATGGGCCATTTTTAAAGTGAAAAGGTGCAGGGCGTCGATGCAAACATCTTCAGCGTCAAGCTGCATCATTTGAACAAATGCATGGAAGGGCCGTATCTGCTGGAATATGTGCCACTCCAATGCTCACCCTGCACCACTGCAAAAAGAACAGCTGTGCGCCAACGCAGGACCCCTTGTACCATGGCGCAAGTGTGTCTGTGTTGGTTTTTGGCTCTTTCTATCCGCGTCAGCACAAGGGAAAAGATATGGAGTGCGCTGTTTCCTTGTGAATACAGTGGTTTCCTGCATTTATGGAATGACGCAGTTGGCGCAACTAAAGTGCTTGCACCACCGTGTTGTGCTATTTCTATGTGAACATGCCCCTCGGTAGGTATATGCCACCATTCCAAGCACTACTACCATCTGTGGTGCTGCCTGACACATGTCACTCTATAACAACCTGCCATCTCAGTGAATTGGGAATGGTCACACATAATGTAGATGTCGGAGGCAACGTATGATCAGGGTGCCATCACTATGTGGCAGTACGTTGTCTGCAAGGCCAAATTTGGGACAACCAGAGGAGCTATGTACACATGCAAATGTGATGTGTGACATCCTGCCAATAACCAACTCTGGTCATGATGAAAAGGCCTGAACGTCAGTGAATGGAATCTGACTACTATGGCAGGGCCCATCCACTCAGAGAAGGCACACAGTGGTAGTAACAACAATGCTGAGATCCAGTCATCAGAAAGGAAAATGCAGTGCTATTTCAAATCCATACCCTTGCATAACAGCTGTCCTACACATCAATGAGGAACTGAAAGTGTAATGTATAGCACTTTGTTTGTCAACTGCTTTACCCATGTAAACATGTAGAAGACATCACCAATAGCATTTCCCCATCTCATTGCAGAGAATGAACCTTCACCTCCTGGCTAGCACCCTGTCCCAGACATCAGGATGATGACAACCTGCCAACCATCGACCAGGACACCCTCCAAGAACTCCTGAACTCCAATGGGACACCATCTCCGGACACGGGGAGGGTCACAAGCATCTTGGCATCTCCACATACCCCGCTTAACAACCAACAGGCACCACCTGCCACCCCACCCAGACCCTTGGACTCCGAGGGCCCATAGACTACCTTCCAATGTACAGGGGTAGGATTCCACCGGGAGTTGGCTGAGCAGGTGCAGGCGGGGATGGAGACTGTGGCGGCCACCCTAGAGGGAGTCCGTGGCTGCCTCAGTCCCAATAGGGTCAACACTGCTGCCATCAGAGGCACCTACTCTCCGCTCCGTGGCCTCCGCCAGTCTCTGGCTGACATCGCTGGTGCCATGAGGGAGAGACCTGTCAAAGTGGCACCAGTGAGGTGGCCAACCAGCTGGGGGCAATCAGAACCATCTTGGAGTTCATGGAGCGGACGCAGGACTCCTACTTTGCTGCCATTGTTGCCTACCACTGCAATGTTGCTGCGGTGTTGCAAAACCAGCAGCTCCTCCTCGCTGCTGTGCTACCTCATGTTTTGCCACAGATGAATGCTGCTGCAGGCATGGGATCCACATCTTCCACCCTTGTTGTGTGTGTGCGTCCCTTGGCTGCAGCATCTACAACACCATCCTCACAGGAGAAATTGCACACATCAGAGGAGAAAGATGTGGACGGTACCTTTCGCCAATGTAGAAGTCTGCGGTAGCATGCTTCTGTGCCGCATACCCAGTTTCTCCTTATCCCTGTGTTGATTAACATGCCAGGGAACATCTGTTGTCACTGTCCTCATTTTGCCTTCTTCCCCCTGTTCACCTTGACCATTTGGGCACTGTCAATGTGGCCTATCCTCCCTAATGAAATTGTGGTCATCCTCCTGACTAAAGCACGACTCTCCTCAACATGTCCCATGACATGTTCCCCACATAGACTCTGTCTGGACATCCAATGGCTCGAAACATCCTTTGGTGTTGTTGTCCATTGAACTTAACCTGTGAGACCCTTCAACATTTACACATTTAAAAAAATGCACTTAGAACTACCTGTGTGTTGTCTGTCTCTAGGAGTCAGGACCAGGTTGATCATTGGCCATTCTGGGAGGCAACTTCACCAACTACTTGCCAAAGGGACATGTGTTTAGTGGAGTCCGGGACTATGCTAGGCAATGAGAGTGTAATGTATTTTGGAATCACTATTTGTGTGATCACTAGTAAGTGCTTACTCAAGGTTGCAAGCATTACGTTCAACTGGTGTCATGCAGTCAATGTGAATGGTCAATTAAGTCACCCCACAAGAGTCGGGTCCATCCATGTTTACTTGCAAGCATACAACATTGGGCTGACAAGTAAATGCTGCAAGTGTGAGTGGGTACGGGGCTGCCATCAGTGTATGAGTCCAATAACATACTAATTGGACATGTTGCATTAGCAACCCACACATAGATCTTGTATGTGAACACATGATGAGCACTGTGTCGTAATTAATTCATGATTGCCAGGTCCACTGCTCAACAATGTCTGATCGTAAGATTATGTAAAGACACATACAGCCTGACAGATCCCTGTCTATAGATAAGATACCTACTCACACATGTTGCCAGACACTGCTACCAAAGACATATGCATGTACTAAACTTTGCCTGAGCACACATGCTAGCTTCCACACAGTAAATTATGGCTTAGACCTGTATGTAGCAAACAATGACATTTTATGTCAATGTAAAAGTGAAATGATAGAAAACTACCTACCCTATACTAACTACCTATCCCAACCCATCCTACACTATCTTAGCCTACCTACTATATAAAACTACCTTAACTTAACTTAGCTTACTCTACACATTAAGCACAACATGAGAAACATCAACCCCCACCCCTCTTAAGACATGTCTACACACAAGTACAACAGATACTACACCTAAACATCAACTACCCACACATAGAAACCTAAACAATCATATACTTTTTTGTATATTTGTAATTTGTTTTAAAAATGGGTTTTTAATACATATAAAGCGATTCAACCCCCAAATAACCCAAAGTACCCCTACCCACTAACAATATAACCCACCCCTAAAAAAAACATAAAACCACTATCCCTATGCTATCACTATACCTACACTACCCTAAACTAAGCTATCAAAACCATTTGTTAATAAAATCAACATGAAATGCAGGGGGAAGGGCAGTAAGGGTCCCTGTGGATATTTCCTTTTTTGTTAGCCAACTGCCTGCTTTACATGCTGCAGTATGGATAAAGCGTGGTCCACGTCCCCCTGTCCTTTTCCTCCTCATACCTCCTCTTCATGGCCCAGTGTGCCTTGGCGACCCGTTGGAGGTGGTGGAAGTGCTCCTCCCGCTTATTGTATTGTCTCAGCTCCTCTGGGGTCTTGTTGTCTGTTGAAGCAATGAGGGTAAATGTCAGTCAAAGGCTGACTAGGATCAGGTATCAACATCATGAAATATCATTATTTACAGTACATCTAAGGTACAGCCCCTACAGCCTAAATTCATTTTGCAGCTTAGAGTGATCATACACATACCTATCATCTATCATATCAGATGTCTTCAGCCCAAATTGTAAAGGCAGACCAATTGTTATACAGTGCTATTGCAACACCATTGACACATCTAGGTATGACCATGTCTGTACTGAGTATGCTTGGGAGCAGACCTCTCCGGTACCCATGGAATGGTACACAATTCACCTTCACTGTATATTAGTGTGCCTTCTGCATCCTGCAATGGCCTTTATGTCATAGGCATTTGCCATAGTAAGAAGTGCTATGTCTTGACAGCACATGTATTGTCTCACAACGTAGCGCATTTGATAAGGCAAGGACCCATATCAGGATACATTGCTATCCATACAGAAAACTTGGCAGGTATGACACGTAACAATGGACGCAGTATAAGTACCTCACATCATACAGAGGTTTATGGAACCTCTCATATTTGACCTGTAGTAAGGCCGTGGTGGACCATGCCACTGCTCAACACATGCTCCCAATATCATAGCATGTCCAACTAACATGCAAACTGTGGGGCAGATTTACAAACCCCTTGCGACATCTTTACGACACCGTTGCGTCACTTCTGTGACGCAGCGGTGTCGTAAACAATGCGCCACTATGCGACATATTTACAACGTGGCGCAACTAGGGAGATGCGTCACGTTGTAAAGCCCTGCGCTACATTATACCTGCGTCAGGTATAATGTATGCAGGGTGGGAGTTCCGTCGCAAGGAAGCCTCGTAAAAGTGACGCAGTGAAATCTACAATATTTCACTGAGTCACTTTTACCACCCCGCTGCGTCAAAACCTTATGCCTGCTTGTAGCAGGCGTAAGGAGTGACGCAGCACAGCAAGTATAGGCCACCCCTGAGCAGTGCTGGAGTTGCTTCACGCTTGCGACACGACTCCAGCACTGCGTCACCTTTACGGCGACAGATGCGTCACGCATCCGTCTATCCTTGCGCCACGGTGCGCCGCATTGTAAATGCGGCGCATCCATGGTGGTGCAAGGCTATTTTTCCGTCACGCACAATAACTGGCGCATCCCTGCTAATATGCAGGGATGCGCCAGTTATTGTAAATCTGCCCCTGTATTTTTCACAACCACATCCATTTTCAGATGTGTATCCATTACCACATATATTTGCATAGTCTGCCACTGGGATCATGGCTCCCCTGTCAAGCAACTGTCATGTGATCCACCCCACATTGGCAAAGTGTTTTCCTTGACAGTAGTCAGAGGCTGATAGACATGCAAGACGTCACCTCAACTATTCATGACCTCTTCATTTCCTTCCAAAAGTTAATTTGTGAAAAGGATGCACATTGAATCTGGCAATACCCGCAGCATCTGACATCACACTCACTCCTTGCACTATGCAAATAGCATTGATGAAGGCACTCACCTTTGAAGTTTGGGTTCTTGTAGTTTGCCACCCCAGGGCACATGTATGATGGGGGTATAGCTGCAAGATATAGCATGTAAATCACATCAGTTAACTTACACATATATTATATGAACAAAAGCTCAGTACATATGCATGGCTATTGGCTATGTAACCCTTCAGGTTGTAAGTGTTCAAAGGACACAGTTGACATGCTTGAATGATACACATCGCTAAGGCTGGCTGAGGTAAACATACATATGAATGACTTGCACATGCACCTGTTGGCCAATTTGCAGAACCAGGCCATGAACCTCATCACTACTATATTTCACTATGGTAGCTGATTTGGATGATGCTCTGCACCTATATAATTCACATACCATACTCAGTAAGGTGATGCTATATGGAGGCGCTCTTAAATGCTGACAACAGAAAATGAGTATGCTACGTACATCTCACTTCATGCGGACTTGCTCCCTAAGTAAGGTGAGTACTGTACCTGTCAATACTGCTGAGTGCATGAGATTGTACACATATGTCTCATGCATCCCTAAGGCAAAAAGTTACATATTTGAATGTTAACACATATGGTATAGGTTGAGATGTGTCTCATTGAGCTAGCATACCCTTGGAAACAGTAACCTGTGAGTAGGATCCCATCTGACATACATTGGGCCTCTCATACTGGAGTCATGTACTATGTGAGTTTCAGATGGAAGGACAGCTCCAGTGTCTCTGGCCTCAAAAACTCCTCAAAAGACAGCATGTGGGATTTTCTATGCAGTGAGAGGTATGTAGTTTGTCAAGCCAGTGCTAAGCACAGCGTAGCCATAGTGGGAGCCCTTCATTGCACAAGTCACTTTCTGCCGGTGTTGCTGCCTGACAGGGGACTCCATTGCCCAGCCTGCACAGCGGCTGGAGCTGCCAACGTTGTCGCCTTCGCGCCAGGAGGCGCATTAAAGCTGCTCGGGGCTCCCACTGTGCGGGAGCCCTTTATTGCACAAGTCACTTTCTGCCGGTGTTGCTGCCTGACAGGGGACTCCATTGCCCAGCCTGCACAGCGGCTGGAGCTGCCAACGTTGTCGCCTTCGTGCCAGGAGGCGCATTAAAGCTGCTCGGGGCTCCCACTGTGCGGGAGCCCTTTATTGCACAAGCCACTTTCTGCCGGTGTTGCTGCCTGACCGGGGACTCCATTGCCCAGCCTGCACAGCGGCTGGAGCTGCCAACGTCATCGCCTTCGCACCAGGAGGCGAATTAAAGCTGCTTGGGGCTCCTGCGGCGCGGGATGCACGTGGACGCGCCCAGGCTGCAGGCCCGTCCTGCGCCCGTTGGCGACAGGAGGAGGCGGGGCGGGGCCACCCCCCTTGATTCTGTGATCAGGTTACCGGAAATCAGTGAATGACATTAAAGGACCCCCTTTTCTTTTCTACCCGCCGTCAAGGAGAAAAATTGCACCTGCTGACCATATATAATATCAAAACTTACAGCGTACTGGAAGTACCTTGGAGGCTGTGATTTTGTATTGGACCGGCAAGCAGGACGGGACACGGGGACTTTATAGCTTAAGGTATCTGTTTTAATTGTAAGTCTCAAGGCCCTTATTTATAATTGCACTAAGGGGTTCACTTTATTATTGCTGTCTTACCTGCCAATCGGTCTAAGGGGTGCGATAGACAATATTAGGTATATGTGATTGTTTTTCTGATTTTTTCCTGATTTTCTGACGCAAATATATTGTATATTAAAGGGAGGGGGGTGAAAGGAGGAAGGGCAGCTATTTTCAAGTAATGAACACACAAGAGGCAGGGTTGGTGGGCAAACGCTTTGATTGTTGAGCTATATTGAGCTATATTGTTGTTATGTGCTGGATTGAGGCCCTAACATAGGTGCGCCGTTTCAGAGGCACATATCCTTCGTGCCACAAAGACAGGCAGGCCCTTTCACCTACATTAGCCCTCCCTTCACAAATAACGAGCAACAGAGGCTGTCCCTTATCTGACGTGTGCTCTGGGTGCAGAAGACGGTCCATCCTAAATACGTCATATCCATGTCCAACAGTGACTAACCTACGTCACAACAAGTTCTTAGAAACAGACCCTTAAGCTCTTGGGATTTTCCCTAGCACAGGATTATTGATTTCTCCAAGAACTCATTAAATATGCATGAACCACTATTTCCTAAGGGTTCATTCCTGACGTCTTCCTCTGACCGACTGTACATCAATACTAACATTCCAAGGCACCTATCAGGTATAAATATACTTCCCTTTGCCCAAGCAAACCAGAGGGGACCGAGACTTCCATGCCGACACTCTGACCTGAGACGCTGCAACCTGCGTCATGCCACAGCTCCAGCTGGCAGAGGTCCATCCACCCATCCTGGGGTGTCCAGCTCAACATCAGGATGAAGTCCCACTAAGGTAATGGGGTTAGAACTAAATCCTAGAGGGATTCTTGGCTCTCTAAGACCTACACACATGCTAGGTACACTTAGGTACATCTAGTTAGGCATCATAGGGGTATAGGCTTTATCTTAATGCATTCTGCATTTCATGTATGTGTTCATTACTATTGCACAATGGTAAAACTGTACCATGCATTTTTATTTAACTGTACTGCTGGCCATATTTCTCTGCTACTGTCCAACAGTTGTCACAGCACATATTACCAGTACTAGAATAACAACTGTGCAATAAATTTTATTGTAAACACACCCAACTGTTTCTTCTATGTACTTCTCTGAGATGAGTGACTGAATGAAAAGTAGTATATTGTTTCCACGATCCTGAGGGATCAGGGTTTTATGTTATGTGGTTGCCAGAAGCTATTCCCTTCTAGTCTTCAAGAAGTTTCTAGTGGCCTCTGAGCTAGCTGGTGCACAGTAATTAAGTTTAATATACGCAATAGGGGCATACCGACCTCAGTCCTATGCCAAGCCTATAGTGTATGTTATTCCAATGCGCAGAACCTATCAGGGAAATAGGAGCTACACTACATGGCGCCCAGCTTGAATTTGGCACTTATTTAACAGTAGAATCTGAGTAGTTCAGTCATGCTTATTCTCAGAGACCCCTACTCACAAAACGCCAGAGACGTCTGGAGTGGGTAGGCACAAAATTCCACCACAGCTGAGTAGGCAATCTTCCTATGTATTGGCTATTGGTTAATCAAGCTTGAAGGAAATAGTTCCCGAACAATTGTGCCTTTTAAAACCTTATTTTAAAACCCTTTTTTAGGACATTTTGTTTTCACAACACAATGTCTGTCGAGGCAACTGCTCCTGTCACTGGGACAGAGGTCTCAAACAACAAAGAGGAAGCAAATGCAATACATTTTGCACCCAAAATCAGGTATACACTCACACAAAAACCCCTCAGACATGATTTAACAGACCGAGGAGGTACAATGATATTAATAGAGGCACACGAAGATTATCAAACAGATGTGTTCTATTCTTGGGTTACATTCCCAGCAGTAAATGCAATAACTCAGACTTTTCATTCTTACATACATGAAAAAGTCCCAGTGGTCTACACTCCGTTCAAGGAGATTAAGATTCCGCTCACTGACCAGGACCACAATTTCTGGTTTAATGGCGCCCTACAACAAATAAATAAAACCAGGCTCGGTCCACTAGGTAGACCAGGAGCTACATGGCCGACATTAGCCGGCTACACACCACATCCTGACATTGATATAATGCCACAAGATGCACTGCTCTTACAACACAAAGAGTTGGTAAAACTCTTACAGAGCCATGACGCAACTCGTCATGAGGACACTTGGTGTCCAGCCCACAGTAGCTACAAAGAACACAGCTCCAACACGGAGCACCGCTACTAAAATCACTCCACAAAACTTACACACAGTAATGGGTAAACTGCCCACAACATGTGAACAGATTCCTTTCTGGGTAGCTCAGAAAATTACCCAGTTAGAAGCAGTATTTCCAAATACCACACCATTTGAAAGCATATAATGCTAACACTCTGCTTGCCCATGGGGATCACACCACAGTTAGAGGACTGCACCACTTGGGGTACAGTCTTTGCTGCCATATATACCAGGACTCATGGTATTCCTTCCTTAGCAGTAATTCCAGATGTCTTACGACAGATACAGAACAAGTATGGAGCTGAACCAGCTCTGACCTTAGGTATGAAATTACTAGGTAACTACGACCAGGTATCAACAATAATACTAGCTAACATTAAAGGGGAAGCAGCTTCAGTAGCGATCCGCCAACACCTAAGAGAGGTTAGTCTTATAGACCAACCACAAGAACTTCCCAAAATAATTGAAACTGCATATGCAGAACTGGGAAGGGACAGTTTGGGTGGGAAAGCTTTTAGAACTACAGCTAATGGGCAGTCCTGAGAAGGACAATTCTAAGCAGACACCTACTTCTTCTAAAAAGAAGTGGGATAATAATAAAAAAGAAAAATTTTCAGAAAAGATTCTCAGTCCCGAGGTAGGTCTCCTCAACAGGAGCCCTCTGCAAAGAGGTATAACCTTAGGAATAGGGATAATATTAGGAAACCTGACAGGTATCAGGATACTGATACACATTCCTCTCGACAAACAACACAGGGAGAGAATGAAAGTCAGCACACAAAGAAGAGCGCAAGCAGTCCAGGGACAAGCACGCTCAGGACTCTTCTAAAACAGAAGACAAGCCACAATCCAAACCTCAATTTAAAAAGAAGAAAGTTGCAGGTCTCAAAGTTAGACATGCACAGAATCCTAAGGACTCAACTTCTGAACGGGGAATGGGCTCAGACAATGCTAGACAGTGCGGCAGAAGTAACAATAGCTCGCCAGAACCTGAAGGAATTTCTGGACAGCAAAATTGAATGATTACATCACGGTGGAAACACCAGACAAAAGGGTGAGCGTCCCACACAAGTTATATGAAATAACACTCCGCATGGAGGAGGACAAACACAGGAAAGTAAAAGGTCTCTTTGCGAAGAACCTATTGTCTGGTTTTGACATACTGTTAGCAGAACTAGATTAGCCACCAGCATTCGTCAGGGAGCACCCAAAGGGAGAAAGTATATTTTTCCTGCATTTTCCAACCATGTTCCCGTTCACCTTAAACATACATATGCACGGGAGTGGGCAGTAGCCCAAGCTCCAGCATTGTATAAAAATCACGCTGGATGGGATGATGCCTCAACCCACCACGTGATCCCGTTAATAGTTTCACCACATGCTCAAAGACAATATCCTATTAAGAAAGAAGCTAAAAACAGAGGTCAGGAGATCTTAGATCAACTTGAATACCAGGAGATCATTGAAAAATGCACTTCACAAAAGAACAATCCCTTGTTTCACTTATCAAAACATGATAATACATTTCGTCTAGTTTTCATTTACAGACACTTGAACACTTGCACAAAGACATATGCTGTCCAAAATGCAGATAGTGCTGCATTAATGAATAACATTATGCAGGAAAAATACAAAACAACACTTGTTGTCTCAAATGGATTTTTCTGTCAAACTATAGCACCTGAAAACAGGTACCTAACAGCATTTAGTATATTAGTGTCCCAGCGACAATTTTTGTCATCTCCCCCGTGGGTATAAGAACAGCTCAGGGGTATTTTCTGAAAGAGTTACTGAATGGCTAAAGCACTTTGATGAAGAAGCGTTGTCCTATATGGATGATATTTATCTAACGGACGACCTATTGGGGAAATACTTGACCAGGGTGAGCACCATTATTATGGGATTCGCCTCTGAGGGCTACAAATTTAATTTTGAGAAATCAAAAATTGCCCACCTCTGTGTCCTATTTTTGGGATACTAGTTTTCAAGTGAAGGGAAAAGCCTGGCAGCTAACTTTTTAGAAAAGTGTGCGCTGCTCCAGCCTCCAAAGACATTAAAACAACTTCCAATCAGTACTGTGATTCCTAGATTTTGGCAGAACATACATTTTTGATTTCAGCAGAAAGAGTAAAACCTTTCTACGACCTTTTTCAAACCTGACTTTTCAGTCAAACACTGGACACAAGAACACACCAATATTCTTTGTTCACTCCAGGAAGATATTATTGCTTCCAAACACATACACACACATGTAAACTTGCACCACTTGGTACTCAGTATCATTTTGGGTCAATGCGGGTACACTTATTAAACCTTTAATGAAGGCGAAACTGTACCAATCGCATACAAATCTCGTCTGTACATAAACACAGAAATGAGTTTTAATTCAACAGGAACAAATTCTGACAACCATTCAGACTGCTGTAGCAAAAGAAAGAGCACTGGCTCATGGGAGGATGCATTATTGTCGTCACCTCGGTACCGGGGGTAGCATTCCTAATGCCAAAGCCTTACATCCAGAATGGATACAAAGGGCTAATTCTTTTGCTGCATCAGACTTTGAATCCAGATTTGATCCAAGTTTAAAGACACAGGCATTCCTGCAATATAAAAAAGAACATCATCTACCAAATGAAATCTTGCCTCTAGATCAGTGTGAATTTTTAAAATTTACACTGATGGGTCTGCCCCACCGGCCGCCTTTGTTAAAGAACAGATGCTGGATGGCAAGTTCCGTCCTCATTGCACCAAAAAACTACCTCTAGGTAATAGCACGGCTCGGTTGGCAGCTTTAAAAGCCCTAATACTTGCACTTGTAAACATGGATCGAGAATTCCCCACACTCATTGTGTGCGATTCCTTTTACTGTGTGCAATCATGTAATAAATATTTACACCATTGGGAACAAAATGGGTTTAAAGATGAAAAAGGTGGCATAATTAAACACAAAAATGATGGGAACAGGTAGTGGAGTTGAAAAAACGACCTACTAAACAAAAACTCACGTGATTAACACACTGAGTCATCAACGTGATGGCGTGCACGTTGCAGGAATTCATTGTCTGTAGAAGCCACACAGGGGGCTGTTCACACAGCTTCCGTAGCTGCGCACACTCGTTCAACAACGAGAATAGACGGTTAGAATATGGTGGCTGTAATTGCTTCACGTAAAGGCAGCACAGCAGTGCGTAAGAAATTTCCACTCATATACTCCTACAAGTTAGGTGCAAACAACATTCCATATGTTCAGATTCCTGGAGTGGGGGATAGAGTATTTCCAAATATGGATAGTAGGCAGGAATTAAACATTTAAAGCACCGCACATTCAGGGGTAATAGCTACTGTTTCTTCATTGCAACAGTGCTATTGGTGGCCAGGGTTCAGAAGTCAGACTATTGACTTTGTCTTGAACTGCAATATCTGTAAACAGATGCCAGGCTCCACCATCACAAGACCCGCGCAGGTCCCATTGCTAGACAGCATCAGACTGTCCACTTGATCGTGTCGTGTAACAGGACCACTGTGGCCCCTCAAATTTTGAGGTGGCTTAAAAATATATCTTGGTGGCAGTGGATCCGTGCTCAAGTTTCCTATAGGTATGGCCTTAGCGCTCGGCTGATGCTCAAAACTATTATAGAAAGATTTGCGAGTCCATAACAGGAGATACGCAATCAACGTTACACCCTGACTGTGGCTCCACGCTTAGCTCTCGGGCTGACAAAGAGGCCATGGAAGGGATGGGCGTAGTATTGCGGTACTCCTCTCCAACGCCATCCTGAGGGAATTTAGGTAGAGGAGAGGAAGGACTGGGGCATAGAGCAATCCTTAACAGCTAGGGTATTAGGCGGGGCGTTAGTGAGGTCAAACACTTATATGGATTCAGGGGGCAATACACACCCAGCCAAGAAGCTCTCTAGGAGGTCTGACTCCATTTACGAATGTGGGAACCTGATCATAAATGTGAAGGCACAGTGGCGGATGAAAACCATTCTGTATCTATGATCGTTTGGCTGTTTTACAGGAACTAAATGAAACAAAGAAACAAACAAAGATTCTGTCAAAGTGAAACAGGCCACCACTGGGAAGTCGAGGTAATCACAGCAAGACCTGTCTGAATCCCAAAAGTCGGGGATCTGGACCGAGAGAGATAAAGATCGCGGACACAAAGGAATTTGGCCCCTCATACAGGAAAACCTGTGCCATTCCTTAAAGTGAAAGGAACAAGAACTGTACTTTTGCCGCATCTTGCCGTGAAAAAGGAAAACAGATTCATTTCAAACGAAAGAATCAACCAAAAACTATGTGGCCAATACTGAGCAGTAGGCCTCATGAACTCCACAGTACTAGACGTCCCTCTCACTACAATTCAAGAAATTCAAAATGAAAAGCTCATCACGTTTGAGAAATCAAATGCATGGAGTGGGGGACTATGCAACAATGCAATGGAACTAGTTCTCCTTGAACCAACCTTTCAAATTCAAAATAAAAGTCAAGACAACACTCAAGTTGCAATTTGGCCAAAAACAAATGTGTACACCAACGTTTTTCAACAAAAGCATCAAATAATAAATGCTTCAACGTTTTTCAACAAAAACATCAAATAATAAAAGCTTCAACGTTTTTCAACAAAAACATCAAATAATAAAAGCTTCAACGTTTTTTGACAAAAACATCAAATAATAAATGCATCAACGTTTTTCAACAAAAGCATCAAATAATAAAAGCGTCAACGTTTTTCAAAAAAAACAAAATATCAAATAATAAATGCATCAATGTTTTTCAACAAAAACATAAAATATTAACTTCAACATCTGAACGTTTTTCAGCAAAGACATCAACTATTAACTTCAACATTTCAATGTTTTTCAACAAAAACAGCAGAAATAACTTCAACTAAACACGATGCAATTTCAACAATTGATCATACAGCTACTGGCTATTTCATTAACTGTGATATGTTTTCCATGGCTCCACGTGAACAGGAAGCGAAGCCAGCGCAAAAACAAACTTTTGAACCTTTTCTTTTTCCAAAAAGATACAGACCTGGCTTCACCATGGCTAGAACTATGGAGTATTTCTGGGTTCATCTTTTTCTGTTCTGGCTTTGCTTAGAGCTAGCCTGTAGTATGACTCTTAGAGGACACTTTCTACAACACAGGATCAACATAAAACTGAAGCCACGTCCATTTTCAATTCAAATACAAAAGAGACTTATAAATGTATTCGGCCTGAACAAGCCTTTGTATTCTAAATGATGTATTTAATCATCCAGTTTTTAATTCTGATTAATGTATTTTGAACTTTCATTCATTTTCATTCATTTTATCATTCATTCAGTGATGTCATTACCTGCAGTACATTTTTCTGAAAATAGGGTTACTGATACAGTGAATAATATGCTGTCTGTTTTAGGAATAATTGCTACATTTTCAGATCATGAAACGTTAGAGATTTATTCTTATTGTGACGCTTTATACCTGTTACCTTCATTAAGGTTATCAACTCCTACACAATTGTAATGCATCTAGAAATGTGGTTGTTTAAACACCAGTAGGAACGTTGCCAAACACCACCAAACACCATCGCACAGGGGTGGAATAGTTGACATACATCAGCAGGGGCAACATTAGATGCCATTTACAAAACAACAGGACAGACCCAGTTAGGAAAGTATGGGTGGTTTGGCCTTTTGACACAAATACCTGTCACAAAAATGATTCCTGAACATCACCAAGGGACTCAGTATACATAAGCCAGACCTATGTTATGATAACAGATAACATCCAGAGGTAGTGAAATCCTACAGTGTAGGGAAGTTGTGCCCTTTTTGGCTAGAAGCCCCAACACTGAAAGTAGTGAAACAAAAGTTTCCTTTGTAAAATTCAATGCTTTAGGCAATCTGAAAACCATGATTGTGCAGCACTTTTATTTTTCATTTCACATCAGCTAAAGAAATATTTTTTCTTTTTTGCAAAATAGCACTCTTAAATACAGACTGCCCCTCTTTCCTTTTTGATCAATTTTATCTTTCACATACAAGCAGTGTGATTCACCTTGGGAATACCTCACGAACAGGAACTATGCTTTTCATGGTTTCTAATATTTAAAAGACCAGTCTGAAAAGACTGCAACTGCAACATACCTGTTCTCTGATGCCTGTTTTTGCAGTGAAGAATGAGTGGTCATCATCTGTCTGACACTTCCAAAGGAAACGCCAGCGGCATTTACCACCAGGCTGGAACTGCTGAAGTCCCAGGCTTGGCTGTGTCCCAAGCGTATTCTCATCAAACCAAAGCATTCCTTGCAAATCCAGTGGGTACCTTTTTGCTTCCTTTAGCTAGCACCAAGGTATCGATTACAGCACCGGCTGCCTCAGAACCACCAGCAACTGGCAGCACTGCTCATTCTGTGCTCCCACAACGATTGTGCGAGGTATTACAAAGGTCCGTCCCCTGCAGTAACTAGCAGCAGAAATTTTGTGTCTCTCAGCCACTTGTTATCTCTATTTTGCTAAAACAAGTCCTGAGACACATTTTTTCTCTTATTGTTTCAACTCTCACCGAGTGCTTGGAGCTTTCCCTCTAAATTGACCTTTTTCTTTTTTCTTTTTTTCTAAAGAAAGCATGGTCTTCTGAACAGCTTGTAAGAGTTTTCAATTTTACAAACAGGAATTTTATAAGTAACTACTGACTCTAAGAGAGTATTTTTTAATGACACTATAGATTTTTCCTGTCTCCACAGAGTCTATAGTAATTTTACATATTTCAACAGCTGCTATTTTTTCAGCTCATAAACCACTCTCATGCAACTACCTGCCAATTATATGCAAATGCCTATTTTAGTCCCGTAGTTTGCTTTTAAATGGGTTATTCACGATTGTCCATAGATTGGAGTGGGTGTTATGTGCTGGATTGAGGCCCTAACATAGGTGCGCCATTTCAGAGGCACAGATCCTTCGTGCCACAAAGACAGGCAGGCCCTTTCACCTGCATTAGCCCTCCCTTCACAAATAACGAGCAACAGAGGCTGTCCCTTATCTGACGTGTGCTCTGGGTGCAGAAGACGGTCCATCCTAAATACGTCATATCCATGTCCAACAGTGACTAACCTAAGTCACAACGAGTTCTTAGAAACAGACCCTTAAGCTCTTGGGATTTTCCCTAGCACAGGATTATTGATTTCTCCAAGAACTCATTAAATATGCATGAACCACTATTTCCCAAGGGTTCATTACATTCCTCTGACCGACTGTACGTCAATACTAACATTCCAAGGCACCTATCAGGTATAAATATACCTCCCTTTGCCCAAGCAAACCAGAGGGGACCGAGACTTCCATGCCGACACTCTGACCTGAGACGCTGCAACCTGCGTCATGCCACAGCTCCAGCTGGCAGAGGTCCATCCACCCATCCTGGGGTGTCCAGCTCAACATCAGGATGAAGTCCCACTAAGGTAATGGGGTTAGAACTAAATCCTAGGGGGATACTTGGCTCTCTAAGACCTACACACATGCTAGGTACACTTAGGTACATCTAGTTAGGCATCATAGGGGTATAGGCTTTATCTTAATGCGTTCTGCATTTCATGTATGTGTTCATTACTATTGCACAATGGTAAAACTGTCCCATGCATTTTTATTTAACTGCATTGCTGGCCATATTTCTCTGCTACTGTCCAACAGTTGTCGCAGCACATATTACCAGTACTAGAATAACAACTGTGCAATAAATTTTATTGTAAACACACCGACTGTTTCTTCTATGTACTTCTCTGAGATGAGTGACTGAATGAAAAGTAGTATATTGTTTCCACGATCCTGAGGGATCAGGGATTTATGTTATGTGGTTGCCAGAAGCTATTCCCTTCTTGTCTTCAAGAAGTTTCTAGTGGCCTCTGTAGCTGGTACACAGTAATTAAGTTTAATATACGCGATAGGGGCATACCGACCTCAGTCCTATGCCAAGCCTATAGTGTATGTTATTCCAATGCGCAGAACCTATCAGGGAAATAGGAGCTACACTACATTGTGACAGTGTGGCAAGCGTGTTACGCCCGATTCGTTCCTTCTCTCCATCTGAAACGTGGTGCACACTAGCAACCCCCACCTTCCCTGATCACTCCTGTAAGAGTATTGTATAATAGAGAAATTAGAGACGCTTACCGCCAATATGGGCAAATGAAAACATTTAGCCACGGGCAGAAAAATCCCTTCCCCAGAGAAGACACAAGCGTCATTATTAAAATATATCACGGGGGCGATGGGAGCCATAGAAAAGCAGATCTCGCCGGTTGAAGAATCTCTGTTATTTGGCAGGGGGTGTGAAACAGCTGTTGTTACCAAAACCCGGACCCCCACTAATGACCATGAGAATAGTGGCAGTGCCAACACGGAGAGTAGACCAAGTAGGGAGAATGAGAATAAAGTACCCATGAAGAACAAAAATATGTCAGATGCGGTCCATCCTAATATCGAGGAAAGCATGGGAGGTAACATAACAACTATAGGAAGTACGAGGGAGGGGGATGGGGCAGCGGTTAATAGGGAAAATGGCTGTGTACAATATATAGATGACAGTATTTCCCCAGCTAAACCTAGTTCCTCCCCCCAAAACGGGTTAGAAAAAAAAGCTTGTTCCCAGAATACACTGGCCCCACCTAGAAAAGAGTTGACTAGGAACAACAAGGGTAATCCTCTCATTCAGGGGTTGGGCCAAACAGAGGTAACTGCAATGACTACCCTTCCAGATTCAAAAATTAATATAATTATTCAGAAATTAGATGCCTTAATGGAGGCTTTCCAAACACTTGATCAGCATGTGAAAGAAACCATGGGGACAATACAGGCTAGATTAACTAAAGTTGAAGGTAGAACTAACTTCTGCTTAGAACTTTTGACAATCTTTTCAGCAGGCCAAAAGCACAAGGATGCCTAAATACCAGATCCTCCCCCACCTCGTACAGCAACAGCTGAATCTAGTAGCATCCACACAACTAAGCTTAGCTCAACAAGAGGTATCATCACTAACCACTCTAATAATGAAAGTATGAAAAATATAGGAGGGGGAGAGGGCCCTAGATCAAGGTCAGCTGGAGGGGACAGGATGCGGAAAGAGAAGGGAAGGGATACTTGAAGAGCTCGGGTGACTTCAGGGGCTATCAATCATGTTGAAGAATCAATGGAAAATATTACTGAAACTTTGGACCTTCCACCAGCAGCTGCCCATTATGTGGTAGTTTTGACGAACGTCCCCTCGCTGCCCATAAACGAAAACGAGAACTGGGTCTCACTGAGAAATAAGGCCCTAAACTGGCTAGGGGTGAGAACAGGCTTAACCACCCAGCTATTTAGAGATTTTAAGATGGTCAGGAGAGTTAAGTGGGTAGGGAGAGCGATTAAAACGCAGTGTGGTGATTGCGTGATAGTGAACTTTAGGTGCCCCCAGCTGGTGGACGCAGTTTTAAATAGGATTAGGATTGGGACCTCAAGCACTCATGGAAAAGGCATATTATTACGTCCCCTTGGCTATTTCTATCAGCCTCTACATCAAAGAAGTATCCGGTGCCTTCAACCAAGGTACGAGCAGAGATTAAGCTTTTTTACAATCCCGACCCATAATAGGTTCCAAAGTTTAACGACTCTGGATGGACTGGATTGACTTAAGGAGGGGGTCAACTCGATAGGACATGATAGCTTACAAATAACCCAGGATGAGGAAAACTTAACAGAAACAGTCACCGTTATGAACCCTCTGATAACTCATGAAGATACTACATTGAGGAAACAAACACCTCCCCAATTAACTAACCATAATGCTCAATCCCCCACCACAGATAACTATGCAGATAGAGTAGCTTTACCCAAATCCGAATCCTTTGGATGTACGTTCTGGAACGTGGCGGGATTACGTGGCAAAATGCAATCTACAGAATGGTTAGACTTCCTAAGGAAATACCAAATTATATGCCTCCAAGAGACATGGCTTACTGAGGTCATTCACATAAATGGGTATAGGTCATACTTTACTCAAGCAATACCTTCTCCTCATGGAAGGGCAAAGGGGGGTCTGTGTACCTATATAGCGAACACCTTACAATTTACTGAAATTGAGTTTAGGACAAATAACCCATTCTATCAAGTAATGGTGTGTAGCGCAAAAGGGTTTGCTAGCTTAGTAATAATTAACTTTTACAATAACGCCACTTTCAGAGTAATAACTGAAATGCTGCAGGAACTAAATAAGGACCTAGAGTGCATTATCGAGGGTAAAGATAAATTTATCACAGTCCTGTGGGGGGGGGAGGGTTTAACAAACATCAGTACGATACACAGTCAGAGAAAATTTGCGGTATGACAAATAAGGAAGATATAGATCAACCACACTTTGAACAAAATATATATGGTAATAAATTAAACAAATTAATATTTAAATTTGATTTGTCATTCGCAAATGAAATTTCAACTCCCTACGCGTACCGAAAGAAAACTTTCAATGGGACCACTAATAACAGTATCATTGATCATGTTTTACTGTCAAATCACTGTGCGGGTGCCATTTTTAACTTTAGCACACTAGAGATTGCATTAAGCGACCATTTGCCATTGACCCTACAACTAGCAACAGCACCCTTTTTTAAACAAACTAATAAGAATGTAATACCACAGGTAGAGGGGATTGAATTGGTAAGGCGCAATGGATATACCTTGCGCTGGACACAGATAATCTCAGAAGATTTCCTCAAACAGTTAATAACTAACAATAAGGATGAATTCAATGTATGTTTAAACAAAAAAACTTCGCCTAAGGACACTATTGGGGCATTCCTGGCTATTGCAAAGGACGTAAAAGAGAGACTTTTTTGCCCCCAGTAGGAATACAAAACAGAGCGAGAAAGGGTGGTTTGATACTGTACATAAAACTTTGAAGGAGGCACTACATAAAATACAGAGGTGCAACAGAGAAGTCCAGCAGTGCAGATCAGAATATAAACAGGCAGTAAAGAAGAGAAAAGCTTATTTAAGAGAGTCAGCATAGGAGTCCCTACAAGAGGCTACTGCGGGTAACGATGAGAGAAGGTTTTGGAAGATAAATAATTCTTCACCCTGGAGCAAAGAGATGTCCCCTAAAATCGAGATCGCAATTCTGGAGGAAGAATGGATTGAGCACTTTGCTGGTATTTATTCTGCACCCGATAAAATAAACCCACAAAACCAGGGACTAGCGATAAAGGAAAATGAAACTTTGTCCCTAACCTCTGCTATCCGACCATTCTCCCAAGAGGAAGTCATCAAAGCGATTCAATCTAGCAAGAACAGGAAAGCACCAGGGCCAGATTCAATCCCGGTTGATCTATATAAGGATAATTTATATTTATGGGGACCCTTGCTCACGCAGGTGCTGAGGGCTTCTTGTCTAGTAGGCTTCCTCCCGTCATGGGGAGAGTCAATTATAGTACCGATTTATAAAAAAGGGGATCGCCTGGACCCAGCATGTTACAGGCCGATCTCCTTGATTGACTCCCTAGTGAAAATAGCAGGTCGTATAATTTTCGAGAGACTACAGTACTGGGCGGAAAGTAATGGGAAACTCACTGACCTGCAATATGGATTTAGATCCGGGGTTGGGACAATTCTAAACATGCTCATTGGAAAATACGTAAGAATTAAGAAGGGGACTCTATATTTAGCTTTCGTCGACCTTACATCGGCGTTTGATTGTGTAATACATGCGAGGTTGTGGGCAAAGTTGAAAGAAATGGGGGTAGAGGGACCCATCATCAGCTTTTTAAGGGATCTATACACAGGATGTAGAGCCAAGATAAGGTATGGGGCGGGAGGAGAGTGTACCAGGGCCTTCGACGTGGAGAGAGGGGTAAGACAGGGGTGTGTCTTGGCCCCCTTCCTGTTTTCACTTTATATAAACAGCGTGGGGGAGGAGCTTGTTGCTACTACTAAAGATCTCCCGCAAATAGGCACACGCCCTGTCCCGGCCCTCCTCTACGCTGATGACGCGGTATTAATGGCACGTACCCCAATAGCCCTACAGACGTTGCTCATAAACTTTGTCAAATACATGAGTGATCTGGGACTCCAAGTTAACCAATCGAAAATCTTCATTATGAAGTGTGGAAAGAGCAATGTGAAATGTAGAAACATACTGATAAATGGAATAAAGATTGGTTTTACCAACACCTTTTCCTACCTTGGAGTACTATTTGACAAAGACGGGTCATGGAATAACGCAATTGAAAACAGAAATACCCTGTTCAGTAGGGCATGTTGGGCCATTATAGGTTTTGCAAGTAGACTTGGCATGAACCCCCCAGAAATGTTGATAAAAATATATAAAGCGAAATGCACTAGTATAGCACTTTACGGGGCGGGCATATGGGGGCATAAGAGATGTGCTGAGTTGCAAGTAACAGAAAATAATTTTTTTAGATATCTTTTAGGTATTCCAAAAAGCACCTCAGCCTATGTAATGCACTCCGAACTCGGCGCCCCATTCCTCACCGACTTAATTCAATTACAACCAATTCTGCTGTGGCACAAAATATGGACTTCAGACTACACAGATTTCAATCGAGCAATAAGTATTGGCTGTCTGAAATTAAGTGCACACAAGTCTATACCATGGTTGACTTATGCTCAGCAGTTTCTTGGGGATATGGCCCATCCAGAGTATTTTCATAAACCAGAGATACTAGTCACCATCAGCAGAAAGACATTGAAAGCAGAGGCGGTGGCTCATTTGGAAAAGCTTCGCTTGACAGTTGAAATCCCGAAACCTTCAGTTTTACACAACCAAATGATACTAACCACTTTTAATATGCAGCCTTATCTTAAAACTGTTTTAAACTCACGTCATAGGTTTGTGCTTACACGCCTAATATTGGATATATTCCACAGATTATGTACCTTTCCCAAAATGAATGACTGGTCATGAGATCTGGCAAATTGTCTGTGTGATGGCAGGTTGCACCAGAATGCTATGCACGTGGTTCTTTTGTGTAAATTTTATTCTAAATAAAGGAAGCGGTATATTTCTCCTATGATAAGACACCTAAATTTTAAACAATGTCGCCCAGCATATGTGTATTTACAGTCATTGCCAACATTAGAGATCTGTTGCAGTATGTCATCTTTTCTCTGGGCAGTGTTTTATGCTAGAAAGACGTTGACAATAGGTTCCATATAGAGTACAATAATGGGAACATATACCAACGAGCCACAATCACTAAGGTAACTGGGATCAATAAAATCTGGACAGGGAAACGAGGAACACTGTACTAATGCACTTTAATCATTTTAGGTTTTTGCGTAACTGTATAATAGAACTCTGTGTAGTAGTGGTCCTTTAGCAATTTGTCCTTATGGCCATAATTTTTTACATGTACCTGAAAGAAATTAACTAGTTACTTTTTGATATTTCGATTTTTATGATGATACTGCTTTTTTAACCCTTTTTTGAAATGTAGTGAAATGAATTTGAATTTGATGTTTGTTGTTTTTAATTGTGTAAATGCTTTTATGGATGTTTGTCATGGCTCCGAATAAAGCTATATATGACTATGACCATAGTGGACATCAAGAAACTATGCCTGGTACATACAAAATGCTGTTCAAGGCCAGCGTTATATGTATTGTCACATTCAGAAGTGAGCTAAGCAGTGTAAGCCATGGCAGGCCTCATTAATGCTTGACAACTCAGGGGAGATATGCCAAGGAGGATCATCAGCACATCACTATAGGACTTCTTTACAAGACAAGGCTCTTCCACAGCTGGTGCATCACTTTTGACATTGTAAGAAGTGGCATGCCAGCAGTGCAAGGGCCATGTACATAAGCCCCTTTATGTGTAACGTTTGTTCTGTAAAGGCCCATCACAACTGTACCTGACAAATGCCTGGTGTGAAATGAGCAGCTCTGGAGCACATCTTCACTACCTACTCTGTCATCATATGAGCTGTCTGGAGGGCAATGGCAATGTACATCAGCCCCATGCTTCCCTGGGACTCATCTGTATCACCTACAGGGACACAAATACCTGTGTGGGCCACACAGTGTCATGAAAAGGGATAACCATGGTGCAAGGGGGGGGGTGTTGAGGCCCAGATGGTCAACGATTGCCTGCTCGTTCATGAAAAAGGTATGCTTCCTGTTGCAGTAGATGTGTGATGTTGCCGCTGGAGGCACAAGCTGCACATGTGTGCAGTCCATTGCCCCGAACACAGGTGGGAACCCTCAATGGCGTAAAAGCCTTGCTTGTTCTCCTGTTGCACCTGTTCTGTGTTGGGGAAGTAGAGGTACTGGGCGTGAGGCTTATGATGGCATCCAGGACGGTGGGGAGGAATCTGGAGAAGGATACCTGGGATACTCCTACCACTCTGGCTGTGGTGGGTTGAAAAGTTCCAGATGCTAGCATGTGAAGTACAACCAGTAGCTTGGCCTGCCGAGGGATGTTGGTGCAGCGATGCGATGTTGGCTGCAGCCATGGTGCAATCTGGTGCAGGAGGTGAACAATGGACTCCCTCCTGAGTCTGTATTGGGCAATAACCTCTTCCTTCCTGAGGTCAATGAGGGTTATCCTATGGCAGTATGTCCGCTCCCTTCTCCTGCGCTGCTTCTGTGGTGGTGCTGGTGGTGGTCTCCTTGCTGCTCCGAGCTGCAATAGCAGTAGATTCATGGAGCAGTTGAGCTTGCCAAATTTATTTGTGTCTCTTCTGCTTTCATACCAGTGTGCTTGCATCATTTTTAAGACCAGCCTTTCCCTAGCTGTAAAAAACTGCAGCTAATGGAACTTTGCGCCAGTTTTTGAAAAGTAGCTCAGTTTACATTTTTGCTATGGTTTATCCGAGGGAACACCTAACTTACATATCATTACCAGAAAATGCCGCTAGCAGATCTGGCCATAACAAAATAGACGCTAGCAGTGGAAAAGTGACACTAAGGGACTCTAGAGTCTCTTTGTAAATATGGCGCTAAAAAAAAAACCACTGCAGCGTCTAAAAAGTTACACTGCGACACCATTAGCTCCTTGTAAACATGCCCCAGAGAATTCTAAGAACTCTACAATTCTACGACACTGGTAATTTTTCAGGTCTACTCTAATAGGGGAAAATTACTCTTGCAGATTTTACACTTCATGGTAAATCTAGGTGAACAAATCATGCATTTTATTTATTTTTTAACTGGGAAATATTTTTCTCAGTGGAAAAACACTTTCCCCAAACCTCCATAAAATATTGTTGTGTTACAGTCACATTCCAGATGGATGCACCCTCCTTTTTTTCAAAGGAGTAATTTCAATTGTGTTTCCAAGTTTAGAATCTACCAACGAAATGATGGTGAATATCGACAGATTTACCTATTTCTATGGCTGCTCCCTGCATAGTGCAGGCTATTACACCGAAAACATCTTTTCTGTCACAAATACTAAATGTTCAGTGGTGGACATCTTGCCAAAGTGATGAAATTTCTACAGCCAAAAGTGCACTTTACCATTGTAAATTTTGAAAACATTTTGGTGTGCATCTAAGTTCATCTTAGGTGAACAAATATATCTGTGAATCAGGCCCAAAATATCTCCTGCAGAAACATTCATTCAAAAGGCTACTTTTGTTATTTGATATTAAAAAACGTAACAAGAGAAAAAAGTCTGGTCCTTGGAATTAGGTATACCTTACTTTATATGGATTTTTAATTACAAGAACACCAAATTCACTAAAAATAATGTTGGCATATCATATGTGAGTTTATGCTGACGGTCATGAACAACTTATCATGTACATTACCACATCATCCAGCTTCCTCATCCCTGTCCTTCACCCTGAGACAGGCAACTCACTATGTTGCTCTTCATCAATACAGGCTATAACCTCCTGTCTTTTAAACGTCACTTCTTGTTTAGTCTGTCTTTCCTGGAGACTGGTTGCTCACTTATGCTCCCCATGGAATTTTAAGCCATGTTCACCATATGAGTTATTGAACAGAGCCCTTGAAGGATGAGTTATTCCCTGGTTGTCATGATTTAGCAGACACAGGTTGTTGTTTCCACTCTAATGCTCAGGGACTTGACAGAGCGGAGTGCCCTTCCATGGTGTCCAGTACTTCAGTGTTCTCTGTCTATCTTTTGCAGGGGTGGGAGGGGGGGGCGATAGGGGATATTGAATGCCCAGAAGAGGCGCTGCAAATAGAGTGATAATTTCCTCACATAACTGTGAGATGATGTTTTGTTCTCTATAAAAACAAAACTGCTGGGACCGTGGATGTTCTGCACTCGTGTTTTTTGGCAACTCTAGTCCCCAGTAAGATACTGAGCTTAAATAATGGCAGAAGGAGCTAAATGGAGGGGCATATTTATCAAAAGCTCACACAAAACAATGCAGGGCAGCAAGCAAGTTGCTATGCTGCGTTGCTTGAACAGGAGAGAGCTGAAAAGCTCTATATCAACCAAGATATGGCACTCTTCAGCTCTCTCTTAGTGCTGGCGCATTTGTGGTTGCCTAGCTCCAACGTAGGCACCCTTGAACCATGGTGTAAGGTTGCCTACATTATAGCAAGGGTTATTTTGGTGCATACCTTCCTGCACAAAAACAATCCAAAGAGGCATATTCCTCTTTCTATGCAGGATGCAGAATGCATCATACAGAGAAAGTGGAAGTAACAATGAGATTTCTCCGCGTTAAGTCTTTCTGTGGTAGGCATACAGATTTCACACAATTCCCGTTTTACAAACCTTAGCAAATATGGAATTGCACGCAATCCATCAGTGGATGCACAGGAAAACACATGCTACACAGTGGTGGCTCCTCCACTAAGGTGGAGGAGCGTCACCCCACTGCTATTCAGCAGTGCAAGAAAAAAATAAAATGATAATAGCTCAATGTTATTATCATTTTATTTTTTCAATTTTATTATTTTTTTGTTTTCTTGTTGCGGGCGCGGCAGCTTTGGGAAGTGGGGCGGGGCTGCTCTGCTGATGGAGCAAGGGAGGGGAGGAGTGGTTTTCACTCCCTATGTGTGCATTACAGCCTGGGTTGAGAACATGCCCAGGTGCCCATTCCCCGTCTGAGCGCCAAACCAGGGCGCTCAGACCAATTACAACACTGCATTGCAGTGTTGTGATTGGCTCGGGGGAGCCTGGGTGCTTCCTTGGTCCCTCCTGTTCTGGCCAGAGAAAGGAGTGGAGAGACGCAACGAGGAGGATGCTGTGACGTGGACAGGAGGTATGTTTTTAATTTTTATTTACCCCCTCCCCCCTGCCAACCACGCTTCCCCCCCCCGCCAGCCCGATCAGTGTTGACCTTCACTGATGCTACACCCACAGAACGCCTAACTCTAAGCATTATAAAGCAAGCTTATTAGTTGTGTTACATTACTTTACCAAGCCACACAAGGCCATACAAATCAGGCCTTGTGTGGCTTTGTAAATCCCAAATAAGAATTTGTGTTTCCCTGCGTTGCCTTGCACGATGCATGGGTGATGCAAAAGCTTATTAAATCTGGACCAAAGAGTCCAAAGACGTGGATATAGCACCGGGAAGCTTATTTTCTCACCATATACCAGAGGAGGCCTGTCTCAGTAAACTGAAGCTACAAGTGCATGTGAGCTAAGCATTGACACTGCCTGGTGAGCACAACCCTCTTTCCACCACCTTTATAATTTTAGCCATTCTACATTGAACCTACTGCTGCGATTGTTGAGAAAATTTTTTGTTTACGAGCTAGCTGGTTTGAGAGGGGGTTGTGTGGCTTAGAGGAGTGCTTTGTGCTCCATTTCCATTTCTGAGCCCCAGCGAATTTGTCTGACTCAGATCATTAACCCTAGACCCAGGTAGCAGGCTTACCTTCCTAGGGCCAATAGACACACTCTTCGCACTGTGAAACACTTCCTCTGAATTTTACAAGTAACAATGTAAATGGTTTGGTGTTTCTTTTGATCTGTGGTTACCTACTTTTATGTGTTTGTGAACATTATGATCACAAACAATAAATGTTACTGGCTCATTACATAACCCAGTTAACAAGAGGATAAGAAATCCTTTACATTGAAGTGTACTTAATGCAGTCAGCTAGTGTTAGTCATCCATTGTTTGCAAACGTTGGCTAACACATTCAGGGGCATATTTACAAGGGAAGTGGCGAAGTGAGGCGTTAGCCTTCCTGACTCAACGCCTCACCCTGCCACTTCAGAAATGCAGGGCTGCACCATATTTACAAAAATATGGTGCAGCTCTGCGTTCCCCCCTGCACCGGTGCTACACTTAGCAGCATTGTGCCAACGCAGGCAGATTATTTATGTGCAGGAAGGTCCCCCAGCAAAAACGAGGAGAAATTGTGCCAGGGTAAGACCAGGTTTTCCCTGGTCTTAATTCTGGCGCTGCCTCCTTTTTATGCCTCCCTTGTAAATAGTGGGCAGCGTCAGAATCAATGGGTGTTGCAGTGGAACGCCCACCGCAACACCCGTTGCCCTCCCCTTTCACGCTAAGCATAGTGTGGAAGGGGGCCTTATTTACAAGGCAGCGTTAAGCCACGTTAAGTGCCCCTATCTCCGCCGTAACGTCATAAAAGTGACGTTCCCATGGCGATAGGGGCTTGTAAATATGCCCCTCAGTGTTTCCTTAACTGCATTGTTCTGTTATTGCATTTTTCACTGTAGGATTGTGCCGATGTTCATCATCATCTAATGCTTGAATATTAGTACATTATTTCTTCTGGCTAATCTAATTGTTTATTTTCTCACAGGGCTCCAATGGTTCGGTCATGCTTGCAAAGCGTGTGTGCATTTCAAAATTGTTATTATTGCTTACATGTTGTCGTTTTCTATGTTCATATGTGACTTTATTTTCCTTTTTTCCCTATTGTCCTTCTCTAGAGCTACTGTTTTTCTTCTTTCGCTTTAAACTTTATATCTTCTTCTTCTTTGTATTTCTCCTACTTCACTATGGCTAACGTTCATAATATTAAAATTGTTTCTTTGCATGTTAAAGGTTTACGACAGCCTGTAAAACGTAGAAATTTTTTAGATTATTTAGGTCGTTGCAAAGCAGATATTTGCTTCATACAAGAGACACATATTGAAGATAAGGTTTTGGAATTTATGAAAAAAAAAGTGGGTTGATTCAATTTTATCTTCTCCTGCTGTGGGTAAAAATAATGGTGTTGCTATTCTTTTCGCAAAAAGGTTGCATTGTCAGATTTTAAGTAAATCTTCAGATGCAGAAGGTAGATATGTGATAGCGAAAGTTAAAATTCAAGATACAGTTATGTGTTTAATTAATGTGTATGGGCCAACAGTTGATGACCCTAATTTCTGGTCCATTTTAACTAGTGAAGTTCTCAAGTTGGGTAATGTCCCACTTATAGTTGGAGGTGATTTCTCTCTCTATGGTATTACAACTTAACTCAAATGTTAAAGCTCAATCCAGATGGCGCATGAATACTAACATTGTTCTGAATGAACAAAATAAACCAAAACTTTTAACTGCACTTCAAGAGTACTTCCAGCTTAACCCAGAAGGCTCTACGTCTATGGTGAATCGATGGGATGCTTTCAAATCCTATATTAGACGGACTTCCATTTCTCTTATGGCACATGAAAACAAAACTTTCAATGCAAAAATTAAACAATTGGACAAACAAATTGCACAATTTGAGAGACTTTTTATTACTTCTAATGACCCCCAATTTAAAATAAAACTACAAAAACTGCGATATGAGTTTAGCTCAATTTTAAGTAAAAGAGCTGGTATACAACTTTCTAACTCTAAAGCCAAATTTAGTTTTAATGCTAACAGATCTGGTCGGCTTTTGGCCAACTACTTGTCAGAACTGGTAAATATCGTTGGTTTCCTCAGGAGCAGTACCCTCAAGAAGCCCATCTTATAGGCAGCTTCGACTCAAGCTTAATTGCCCTGAGGATCAAAGTGGCTAGATGGGGGGAAGGGATTTGGGAAGGGTACTGCGGGGAGGGAGACCTGGAACAAGACGTTGTCCTCAGTTAGCTTTCCTGATATGCCGTGTGAACTCTTGAACTAAATCAGCATGGTTAAATAACAACAACATACCTGTAAAGAAAAGCAGGTTACTTATAAAACAGTCGTCACTCTGATACCTTCTTCACAAAGAATGGAATTGCTGTTCCTATAATCCTCAAAACAAAATATAACAATATAGATTCTATGATTAATCTAGTGCTTGCATAAACACTATGCTCCAGAGCAAGTCACACTTTCATATAAGAGAGACTATAAGTTTTTGTTACATTGTCTCTTTCTTAACTTATGATTTGCATGTAACACTGTTAAGAATCACAGCGCTAATTCCAACAAGCGTTTTTATAATGCACAACAGGTTTCAAATGCAAGGTTCGTTTCAACTTGTAATGTGAATATTATCTATGCACATGCCCAAGAAAGCGCTTCAGCGCGATGTGCAACGTTCAATATACAAATGTTCAAAAAAGCGCGTCAGCGCGTTGTGCCAAAGTCAATAAGCAAATGCCCAAGAAGCGCTCCAGCGCGATGTGCCATGTTCAATATGCAAATGTCCAAAAACGCGCTTCAGCGAAATGTGTCACATTCAAAGATGCAAATCCCCAAAAAGCGCTGCAGCGCGATGTGCCAATGTTCATTAAACAAATGCCCAATAAATTGCTTCGACAAAGAGAGCTCGTGTCAATATGCAAATATCAACAGGTTGCTCCTTTAAACAAAATGGAATGATCCTACCTGATGGTGATCAAGGAAAGGATCTACAACCTGCATTAAGTCGTCAGAGATCTTCTCAATGAAACCGGAAATCTGCTGCTGCTGCTCACGCTCAGAGTTCTCAATAACCAGCAAGGAGAACAGGGTGTGGCTCCTATTTAAAGGCTTTCTCAAGAAGTTTCCAGATGACAGCTCTCAGGTAAACTACTGGAGCTGAGAAGGGCCAATAGACCTTGGGCAGCAGACTATAACAAGCATTGGTACAAACAAGTGACAGTGCAAACAATATGCACTGGCAAAACCAATAAACAAGTACTGGTAAAAGCAATAGAAAATACAACAGTCTGTAACAAGCATTGGTACAAACAAGTGACAGTGCAAACAATAAGCACTGGCAAAACCAATAAACAGGCACTGGTAAAAGCAATAGAAAATACTAAAGGACACTTGATTGGCAGAATCATGACAGTCCACCCCATCAAAAATGCTTACACTCCGGTTTACGTACGTGCCTCCGGATTGTGGATGTGAAATTTACGTAACAAACGTGGTGCATGAATAGCGTCACTTGGTTCCCAAGAGTCCTCATCTGGACCATAGCCTTTCCAAGAAATTAGGTACCATAGTTTTCCTTTTATGCGCTTACTAGCTTTTATACTGTTTACCTCATATTCTTCATGATCTTCGACAAGGAGAGGCGGTGGACGTGCTCGTTGTTTGTTCTTTGCTGGTTTCAATAATGAAGTATGAAATACAGGATAGATTTTTATGGCACTTGGCAATTTCAATTTAAATGCTACTGGGTTAACACATTTTTCAATTTCAATTGGCCCAATAAATCGTGGATGAAATTTATATTTCCTTTTAAATTGAAAATTTCTCGTAGAAAGCCAGACGAAATCTCCTGGCTTGTATTTTGGTCCTAGTTTTCTCTTTCTATCAGCAAATCTTTTGTAGTCTGCTTTTGCTTTCTGTACATTACGTTGTAAATGTTTCATGATAGTACCCATTCCTTGTAACCTTTCATTCAAAGAGGGTATATTAGTCTGAGGTTGTGCTAACAGAAGTGGAGCGTAATGTGGGTGACAGCCATGATTTGCAAAGAATGGTGACATGTTTGTTGAAGCATGCTTTATATTATTATAAGCGAATTCTGCTTCCCAAAGAAGGTTCACCCATGAGCCTTGTTGTTTAAATAAATAGCATGGTAAATATTGCTTTAGTATCTGATTTACCCGCTCTGTTTGGCCATCCGATTCGGGATGGAAGCTCGTGGACATGTTTCTTTTTATTTGTAATGTTTCGCACCAAGCTTTCCATACCTTTGATGTGAATTGCACCCCTCGATCGGAGGTTATAGTTCGAGGCAAACCATGTAATTTTACTACATTTTGAACCAATAAAGTCACTAACTGAGTTGCAGTTGGCATTTTCTCACAAGCAATAAAATGAGTAATCTTTGAAAGCCTATCAACCACTACTAAAATGGTAGTTTTCCCTTGATCTTTAGGTAAGTCAGTAATAAAGTCCGTGGAAATATCTTCCCAAAGACGCATTGGCGTAGGAAGAGGCTGAAGTAACCCTTTTTTAGCACCATGTTCTCCTTTAGTTTGAGCACAAACATCACATTGTTTTACATATTGGAGAACATCTTGTCTCCATGTAGGCCACCAGAAATGTCTTTGGACAAGCTCTTGAGTCTTTGCTATCCCAGGATGTCCAGCTAATGGTTTTGTGTGACACCATTGCAGAACTTGTCTTTGTAATGGTTTTGATGGAATGTACAATAATGTTTTTGAAACGGCAATCCTTGAATTATAGTTCTATCCTGGTCTTTTTGTTGCCACAATAGAACCTGGTTTAACGGCATACTTTTTCGTATGTCTTGAAAAAATTGTTCAGAGATTGTAACTCCAATAATTTGTTCTTTAGGAATTATGGATGGGGGTGTACTGTCCTTTTTTATTTTTTCCTCTGATGTTTCGCATCGAGATAAGGCATCTGCTTTATTATTTATTTTGCCTGGTCTGAAAGTTATAACAAAGTTGAATTCTGCAAAAAATAAGGTACAACGTAACTGTCGCGGTGTCAAAGCTCTAGCACATCGTAAAAATTGGAGGTTACGATGGTCTGTGTAGACAGTTACAATATGCTTTGCACCTAAGAGATAATGGCATCATTCTTTAAAGGTGAGACAAATAGCCAATAACTCTTTGTCTGCCACTATATAGTTCATTTCAGCAGACAAACATTTTTTTGATAGGAATGCAATGGGATGTAATTGGTTATCTTGTTCATCCTTTTGAGAAAGAATTGCCCCAATTGCAGTATCAGAAGCATCACTCCAATAATGAAAGGCTGATTGATGTCTGGATGACTTAGAACAGGGGCTGTCGTGAATGCTGTTTTTAGGGTTTGAAAGGCGGATTTTGTTTCTGCAGTCCATTGAAAGGGAACATGTTTCCTTAACAATTTTGTTAAAGGACTTGCTTTGGTTGAAAACTGGTTGATAAAGCGACGATAAAAATTCGCAAATCCTAAGAATCGTTGGATATCCTTAACTGAAGTTGGTTCTGGCCAATCTAATATTGCTTGCACTTTTCTGGGTGCCATTATGATTCCGTGAGGTGACAATATAAAACCTAAAATTCCACTTGGTAAGTATGGAATTCGCACTTTGATAATTTGCAAAAAAGACCATGTTGGCGCAGGGTGGTTAAAACAAGTTTGACATGTTTTTCATGTTCTGAGATAGATTGTGAATAGATTAACAAGTCATCTATGTAGGCAATGACAAACCTGTCAAGAAAGTCTCGTAAGACATCATTAATAAAAAATTGAAACGCCGCAGGGGCGTTGCATAGACCGAAGGGCATCACGCAATATTCAAACAAGCCAAAGCGAGTTCGAAAAGCGGTCTTCCATTCATCTCCGGCTCGAACACATACAAGATGGTATGCTCCTCTCAGATCCAACTTAGTGTAAATAGTTGCAGAGCTTACTTGGTCCAAAAGAACGGGAATAAGTGGCAAAGGATATCGGTTTTTAATGGTGATGTTATTCAACGAGCGATAATCTATGCACGGGCGTAATTCCCCATTACTTTTGGGCACAAAGAAGAGAGGAGAAGCTGCCGGAGACTTAGAGGGTCGGATGAAACCATTCTTTAAAAATGTGTCTAAATATTCCCTGAGATGTTGGTTCTCCTGTTCGGTAAGCACGTAGATCCTACTACAAGGAATTTTAGCACCAGGTACAAGATCTATTTCACAGTCATATGTTCTGTGAGGTGGAAGGGTCTCAGCACTTTGTTCGCAGAATACGTCTCGAAAATGTTCATATATCGCGCGTAATTCTATGTTTTGCTCTGCGGCCGTAGCAATATAATGAGCAGTTGTTTTACCAAGCTCTTGTACCATGGTTTTGGACATGGTTTCTTGTGAATGTAAACATTCCTGTTGACACCAATCTGATTGAAAATTAACACTTCTCTTAGCCCAGTCTATGGTGGGATTATGGTCTGTCAACCAAGGCATCCCGAGAATGACACCAAATTGAGGGGCATCAATGATATCAAAGGATATTTCTTCCACATGAGTCTGGTCTTGAGTAAAGCATGTCATGGTTATCTTAATGGTGGAATGCTTAATTAATCCAGATGTTAATTGTTTGCCATCTACCGCATGAACCATTTCTGGTTTCTGTTTTGCTAAGGTTGGGATTTCCAGTTTTGTTGCGAAAGCGGCGTCAATAAAATTGCCACTGGCTCTAGATTCAACCATGACCACCGCGGCTTTAGGTTCTTGCTGAAAAATTACGAATTGTGCGTTCAATACTAAATGTACTAATGTGTTAGCAACCGATTGTTCAGGAGATAAAGATGTGTTACTCGAGGAAGTCTCTTGGCTATTCCTCGAGTATACTAGTTTCCCTCCTTGGTCATGGTTGTGTTTGGTTTTGCGAAACAGTCTTTGACAAAATGTCCTTTTTTACCGCAACATAAGCAAAGACCCTTTTTCCGACGAGAATCTTTTTCTTCAGTCGTCAAAGGTTTTCGTATTCCTCCGATTTCCATAGGTTCACTAGTATCCAGGGCTACAACAGGCGGTTTGTCTTTGGGTCGAAATGAAGGCCTAAACCCTAGACGCTTTCTGTCCCCTCTACGATCTGATACTCTATGATCCAATCGAAGACTTAGAGTTATTAAGTCTTCGCATGTTCTTGGCTGTGGATCTATTGGAGCTATTAAGTCCTTTAATTCGTCTCGTAGACCTTGGTAATATAGAGCGGCTCTTTTATCTTCCGGCCAATTTGTTTATGCTATTAAACGATTGAATTGAGTTAAATAATGGACCAAATCCTTATTTCCTTATTTTAACTCTAATAATTCACAATCAGCTGATCCTGTAATTGTTGGTCGGTCAAAAACTTTTTCAAATTCCGATTTAAAACGAGACCAACTGTAAAGCAATGGGTCATACGATTGTACAAGAGGAACTGCCCCATAGCAGCGTCTCCGCTCAAATAAGAAATCAGAAAGGCAATTCTAGATTGAGCATCAGGGAAAGATGTGGGTTTTACCATAAAGTGTAGCTGTACTTGAGTTAAGAATGTTTGAAATTTGTGTGGTTCACCTGCAAATCTTTCTGGAGGTGCCAAAGGAACTGTCATTGGAACCGTCACTGATACTGTAGAGGTATTAGAACTACTAGCAGCAGCTACATCTGTGGAACGAGACAGTGCTATTTGTGTTTGTAACTGAGTGACCTTATTGGCTAATGCCACTGTCTCTTGTCTAGCTGCTGACAATTCTTTTTGCATGTTTCCCAACATGGAACACAAGTCCTCCAAGGTGACCATCCTGAAGATACTGCTCAGGAGGAACCAAAATTTGTGGGCTGGTTATTCTGTCAGAACTGGTAAATATCGTTGGGTTCCTCAGGAGCAGTACCCTCAAGAAGCCCACCTTCCAGCACCTTCGACTCAAGCTTAATTGCACTGAGGATCAAAGTGGCTAGACGGGGGGAAGGGATTTGGGAAGGGTACTGCGGGGAGGGAGACCAGGAACAAGACGTTGTCCTCAGTTAGCTTTCCTGATATACCGTGTGAACTCTTGAACTAAATCAGCATGGTTAAATAACAACAACATACCTGTAAAGAAAAGCAGGTCACTTATGAAACAGTTGTCACTCTAATACCTTCTTCACAAAGAATGTAATTGCTGTTCCTATAATCCTCAAAACAAAATATAACAATATAGATTCTATGATTAATCTAGTGCTTGCATAAACACTATGCTCCAGAGCGAGTCACACTTTCATATAAGAGAGACTATTAGTTTTTGTTACACTGTCTCTTTCTTAAATTAAGATTTGCATGTAACACTGTTAAGAATCACAGCGCTAATTCCAACAAGCATTTTTATAATGCACAACAGGTTTCAAATGCAAGGTTCGTTTCAACTTGTAATGTGAATATTATCTATGCACATGCCCAAGAAAGCGCTTCAGCACGATGTGCCACGTTCAATATACAAATGTTCAAGAAAGCGCGTCAGCGCGTTGTGCCAAAGTCAATAAGCAAATGCCCAAGAAGCGCTCCAGCGTGATGTGCCATGTTCAATATGCAAATGTCCAAAAATGCGCTTCAGTGCGATGTGTCACATTCAAAGATGCAAATCCCCAAAAAGCGCTGCAGCGCGACGTGCCAATGTTCATTAAACAAATGCCCAATACATTGCTTCGACAAAGAGAGCTCGAGTCAATATGCAAATATCAACAGGTTGCTCCTTTAAACAAAATGGAACGATCCTACCTGATGGTGATCAAGGGAAGGATCTACAACCTGCATTAAGTCGTCAGAGATCTTCTCACTGAAACCGGAAATCTGCTGCTGCTGCTCAAGCTCAGAGTTCTCAATAACCAGCAAGGAGAACAGCGTGTGGCTCCTATTTAAAGGCTTTCTCAAGAAGTTTCCAGATGACAGCTCTCAGGTAAACTACTGGAGCTGAGAAGGGCCAATAGACCTTGGGCAGCAGA
The DNA here is from genome assembly GCA_963921515.1 of Calotriton arnoldi. NCBI lineage: Eukaryota > Metazoa > Chordata > Amphibia > Caudata > Salamandridae > Calotriton > Calotriton arnoldi. The sequence continues at coordinate 48,209 of CAWUFW010020356.1, forward strand.
CTATAACAAGCATTGGAAGAAACAAGTGACAGTGCAAACAATAAGCGCTGACAAAACCAATAAACAAGCACTGGTGAAAGCAATAGAAAATACAACAGTCTGTAAAAAGCATTGATACAAACAAGTGACAGTGCAAACAATAAGCACTGGCAAAACCAATAAACAAGCACTGGTAAAAGCAATAGAAAATACTAAAGGACACGTGATATGCAGAATCATTACACTACTTACATATTAAAATAGATAAAGCACAAATAAATTCAATTCATGGCTCCAATGGGAAAATTGCATTGTCACAAAAGATATTGTTAATGAATTTCTAAATTATTACTCTACCCTATATAATAAACTGCAATTTGATGATCCTTCCTTGATTGATTCTTTTTCATATAAATGTGGATTACCTAAAGTTCCTCAGTTAACCAAGGATAAATTAGATTTACCTATTACTGAAGAAGAAATTCAATTAGATATTAAATCTCTTAAACAAAATAATTCCCCAGGTACTGATGGAATTCTAGCAGAATTTTATAAAGAATTTGATTTGCAACTTATTCCTCATTTGTTTAAACTTTTTAACTTTTTTAGTGGTGCAGGGTCAACTTCAGGTTCTTTTACCAAAGCTTTGATTGTAGTTTTACCAAAACCTAACAAAGACCCGACACTTGTATCGAATTATCGCCCTATTTCCTTAATAAATCAGGATTGTAAACTATATGCCAAAATACTTGCAACCAGATTGACCTCCGTTTTGGATTCCCTTATCCATCCTAACCAATCTGGTTTTATGAAGAATAGATATTCTGTCAATAATACAAGAGGTTTTATTGCATGCTATTGAACAGGGGTCAACTTTATCATTCCAATCTGGAGTACTCGCATTGGATGCTGAGAAAGCTTTTGACAAAGTTCGTTGGCAATTTCTATTTCATACTTTAGCAGCATTTAATTTCGGTGATTTGTTTATTCGTATGATATCTGCTCTCTACTCTACCTCTACCACTCGTTTATTTATTAATGGTCAAATTTCAAATCAATTTTTTCTTTTTAGAGGTACTAGACAAGGTTGTCAACTATCCCCGCTGCCATGTCGTGTAGTTCCTATATATAACCTATACAGAATCTGCACGTTTGGATAACATGAACTGTGGGCTTTGTGGCAGACTGACTCTGAGTACCCCCACCGAAAATGTTAGCCTGTTTGCATTAGCTAGCTCACAGTGCCACTAGTGTCTCCTCTTATCGGGGAGAGAATAGTTTCAGGCAACCTCAGAACATGACAACCCTGATCCCTCAGGATTGTGGAAACAATATACTACTTTTCGCTCAGTCACTCGTGCTCACTTATTCGGTCTCAGAGAGTTACACAGAAGAAGCAGTCGGGCGTGTTACAATAAGTATTTATTGTACAGTTGTTCTTCTAGTGTAAAATAGATGTGCTGCAATAATTGTGAGACAGTAGCAGATATATATAATCAGCAGTATAGTGAATACAAACGGATAGTACAGTTCTACCATTTTGCTATAATAATAAATGCATACATGGATATAAAATGCATGATAAAAGAAAGCGCGTACTCCTACGATGCCTATCTAGATGTACCTAAGTGTACCTAGCATGTGAGTAGGTGTGAAGCCAAGAATCCCTCTAGGATTTGGTCGAACCCCATTACCTGAAGAGAGAGAGTGTGGGACCCCGTCCTGGTCTCGAGTTGGACACCCCGCAAGGGATGTGTTAGGCCACTGTCAGCTGGAGCGTCTGCATGCAGGAGCCTCAGCGTCTCTGGTCAGTGTGTCGGCCTGGAAGTCTCGGTCCCCTCTAACTAACACTAGCAAGTTGTGTGGTATTTATGCAGAAAGTATCTAGGGTTCCTTTGTCCCTTGTTTCTTGCGTTAGCCATTGTTGGGTTTAAGGATGACATATGGGATAAACCTTGTACGTAGATATTATGCAGGTGGTGTAGCCCCAGCCTGGTTCCCCAGAACCCTTATGAATATTCATTCATACTGTGTGAGTCTATTGATGAAGTTATAGGACACTATTGTTCAGGGAGAAACCCTCCTTCTGTGCCCAGGACTAGAACTTGGTAAAGGTTCAATCCTAAAAGGTCCGTTACTGTGTAGTATAGGGGGAAATGTAGGGAAGGTGTAAGATATTACCCGGGCCTATATTAGGGTACCTATATGAAACAGAACACCCACTCCTCTTCCAAATAGTCAACAATGATAAAATGCCATCAAACTATTCTCTTTTACAAGGTAAAAGAGCATAAAAATTATAAAAACATTTGTCGTAAAATCATTTAAAAACAGTTTTAAGAGGTGGAAAAAGACGAAGATAGAAAAATCTTTTACTTCAAAAATCAGTTTTTTGGGATTGATACTTAAGCCGAAGTCCTAATTGAGTTTGTTTATATAAGTCGAACCACTACAAGCGTCAGAAGGCCATGCTTTTCCAGCGAAAGTGTCAATTTAAAGGAAATGTTCCAAATTTTAGGCGAGTTTTGGAGAAAAAGAAAAACTGAATTCTTTCCCAGCACACAATGAGCCAATTATAGATTAAGTGTCCTGGCTGGGAGACGCAACATCGTCATTGCTTGCCGCTGCGGGGGATGGTCCTTGCAACACCTCGCAGAGTACGTCAATGGAGCATAAATTATATTCAGAGTTGCAAATAGCTGGTGTAGAAGCAGCCGGTGCTGTTGTCGAAACCTGAGTGCTAGTGGAGGAGCTGATGCTCAACCCAGTTGTAAAAGGCACCTGTGGATTCTCGAGGAATGCAGCCATTAATAGAGGAATACGCTGGGGACATTGCCGAGCATGGGCCCTCAGAGGTTCCAGCCTGGTATTCAAGTCCGCAGGCGTGTCCGTTGCAAGTGTCAGACAGAGATCCAACATGCATTCTTGACCGCAAAACAGGCATCGGAGAACAGGTAGATGCAGTCCATCCAGACTGGTTTAAATGATAGGAACCAAGAGGCACTCAGTTCCCGTAGGCGAGGTGTGCCCAGATGCTGTACCATGCGCTCACGGTATTTGTGCTCCAGGAGCACTTTTGCCATCTCTTTGGTAATTGAGCCATCCATTGCGGAGCAGAAAAATGACAATCAGGATTCCTGCGATAGAAAGCAGGATCAGCGGAAGACCTCCAAAAACGCCTCCCAATACGGAGTGTATAAAATTTGGAATAACTCCGAGGATTGTCTGAAAGGTGCTTAGAAATCCTGACCCTATGATCTTAAATAGGTGTACAATACCACTCGTATCAGACATGTTAAAGATACGACCCACCATTTCTGCTAAATGAAAGGGGCAGTTTGTACGTATAAGTGCCTGTATCTCAGTCGAGGTCCTTGCGATTTAAAGATCAAAGGTCTCTCGAGCGGAGGTTAAGGGTACGGTTTGTTGTAAAAGCATGGCTTTCAGTCTGCTCAAAGTATCAAACTGTATAAAGGAAACATTCAACGAAGGCCATAACGGCACCTTCCTGACTGTATTTATTGGGGGAAACAATACTTGCATACAGCAAGTAACCCTGGAGTTCACAGTGACCAGAAAGGTAATGCCCGGAAGCATCCCACAGCAACCTTGATCGTTCAGCATCAAGTAACTCATCTTCGAGATCAGCTCGAATACCGGTGTAATCACGGCTGCTGGAGTCCCTTTCATGTGGCAGGACAAGTTCGCCACTGAGCAAACATGAGGAGATGATGGACGGAGTGCTGAAACTTTTCAAACACTCACCCCCAGTCACAGATCTGGGTCGAATCCATCATCATTCTTTAGCTCACTTTGACACCCCAATTCAGACATAGCTATATGCAAATCAGTCTTGACCCTGTGCTTCATGGGAACAGTCCAGACCGAACTGCCAAGCCATGTCTTCCCTGGACCGGAAGCAAGCATCCTGGGACCAGTTTCGGGCAAACAGCCCTCATCAGCCAGGCTATCTTGAATCCAGTGGCAAAGTGAGCAAGGGAGCCACGTCTGGGCATACCCTGCCAACTTAGGGCAAACAACGCAAACACGAGGAGATGATGAACGGAGTGCTGAAACTTTTCAAACACTCACCCCCAGTCACAGATCTGGGTTGAATCCATCATCATTCTTTAGCTCACTTTGCCACCCCAGTTCAGACATAGCTATATGCAAATCAGTCTTGACCCTGTGCCTCATGGGAACAGTTGAGACCGAACTGCCAAGCCATGTCTTCCCTGGACCGGAATCAAGCATCCTGGGACCGGTTTCGGGCTAACAGCCCTCATCAGCCAGGCTAGCTTGAATCCAGTGGCAAAGTGAGCAAGGGACCCACGTCTGGGCATACCCTGACAACTTAGGGTGAACAAAGCAAACACGAGGAGATGAAGGACGGAGTGCTGAAACTTTTCAAACACTCACCCCCAGTCACAGATCTGGGTTGTATCCATCTTCATTCTTTGGCTCACTTTGCCACCCCAGTTCAGACATAGCTACATGCAAATCAGTCTTGACCCTGTGCCTCATGGGAACAGTCCTGACCGAACTGCCAAGCCATGTCTTCCCTGGACCGGAATCAAGCATCCTGGAACCGGTTTTAGGCTAACAGCCCTCATCAGCCAGGCTAGCTTGAATCCAGTGCCAAAGTGAGCAAGGGACCCACGTCTGGGCATAGCCTGCCAACTTGGGCGAACAAAGCAGACACGAGGAGGTGATGGACGGAGTGCTGAAACTTTTGAAACACTCACCCCCAGTCACAGATCTGGGTTGAATCCATCATCATTCTTTAGCTCACTTTGCCACCCCAGTTCAGACATAGCTATATGCAAATCAGTCTTGACCCTGTGCCTCATGGGAACAGTCCAGACCGAACTGCCAAGCCATGTCTTCCCTGGACCGGAATCAAGCATTCTGGGACCGGTTTCGGGCTAACAGTCCTCATCAGCCAGGCTAGCTTGAATCCAGTGGCAAAGTGAGCAAGAGACCCTTATATGGGCATACCCTGCCAACTTAGGGCGAACAAAGAAAACACGAGGAGATGATGGACGGAGTGCTGAAACTTTTCAAACACTCACCCCCAGTCACAGATCTGGGTTGAATCCATCATCATTAGGGTGATGCCCTGAAACCGGTCCCAGGATGCTTGTTTCCGGTCCAGGGAGGACCTGGCTTGGCAGTTCGGGCTTGACTGTTCCCACAAGGAACAGGGTCAAGACTGATTTGCATATGGCTGGGTCCAAACTGGGGTGGTGTGGTGAGCAAAAGAATGATGAATTAAACCCAGATCCTTGTGACTGGGGGTGAATGTTTGCTTTGTCCAGCATTCCGTCCATGAATTGTTTCTTTTGCATATGACGCCCTAAGTGGGAAGGGTATGCCCAGACGTGGGTCCACTGCTCACTACACCACTGGATTCAAGCTAGCCTGGCTGATGAAGGGTGATGCCCTGAAACCGGTCCCAAGATGCTTGTTTCCGGTCCAGGGAGGACCTGGCTTGGCAGTTCGGGCTGGACTGTTCCCACAAGGAACAGGGTCAAGACTGATTTGCATATGGCTGGGTCCAAACTGAAGTGGTGTGGTGAGTAAAAGAATGATGGATTAAACCCAGATCCTTGTGACTGGGGGTGAATGTTTGCATTGTCCAGCATTCCGTCCATCAATTGTTTCTTTTGCAAGTTCGCCACTGAGCCATTACAAGCTCCGTGCAGGGAAATATCCTGGCACATGAGAGAACTGCTTAAAGCGTTCTTGCAATTTGTACCGCTTAGAAACACTTCTCAATCCCCACTCTGGCATTGAAATCTGTATGGTAACTCCCAAGATTCCTTAATGTATTCTTTACCCATTTTCTCATATTTGCCTGCCTGCCTTTGCTCAAGGCAATATTGAAACTGAAAAGTAGTGACCGATAGAGTTATATAGCCATGGATTAGCCATTCCGTTTATGGTGATTCTGCTACCATAAATGGTAATCTATCCAGCTTTTCAATGCGCAACATTGTATATTTAGTTCCCCTTTGTGCCATTTCTACCTGTTTATCGGTTAGATTGTATGCAGAAAACAGAGACGTACTGATGATAATACGCCAAGGCACATAGCCTTCACGCAAAGATTGCAGTGTCCAGCTTAGCGACATAATAGAACGTAACTGAGATTGCCCGTGTTGTACCATGGCCAAATCTTGTTCTAGTATGTCTATTGCAGAAGATACAATGTTGCCCAAGGAATATATCCTGGAAGTTAAAGTTGTTAACCCATTATCCACTACTGCTAATGCCTTTTCTAAGTTAATACGGTCTATTTCCCGTATCCTCTCTGCGGCCTCTTGTTGGGATATTTTCCAGTTTTCATTGTAGGCAGCATAAATGCCAGCATATATGAAACGTTTTGACGAGGTTTCCTGGGACCTAATAAAAAATCCCTAAGATCCATGTCTTGTGTGAGTAAGGATAAGTGTTGTTTCACTTCTGTGAGTGTTGAGGTCTCTAGCCAATCAAGGCACAACTTCCCAACACTGTAGGATGTCACTACCCCTGGATGTTCTCTTTGTATATAGCGCGGGTCTGGCCTGTGGATTTTAAACCCTTCGGTTATACCCCAGAATCTTTTCTGACATGTATTCGTGTCTATGGGCCAAACCACCCATTTTTCCCAATCAGGGTCTGATCTATTGTACTGTAAAATGTCATCTAGTGTTGCCCCATCTTGTGCAGTAAAATTTTGCCACCCCTCCATCTGTGATGGTGTTGGAAACTGAGGTGTATTTAGGTCCTTGTTTTTGGCTAAGCCAAGACAGGACGTCTGTTGCACAGTGTCAATTAGGAATATCATCTGCTGTGGAATGAGGCATGCTCTAAATAGCGCTTCTGTTCCCTGGACTTGCCAGTCTCTAGAACCCCAGACTGATTTTAAGTCTATTGTGTCCTTCCATAGGTCAAAACCCTGTTCAGACAATTGGGTGATAAAGGAAGCAGAGTAAATCTGTTTGGTGTTTGTTAATATAATTTTCAGTGCCGATGTCGGTGTAACCTTATAATAATATGAGGTCGGGTCAGTGGTGTTAAACCCTGAAAAATATGAAAATTTCTGTGCAAATGTTTGTGAACTACTTTTAGGTGGTGTAGGGCAATGTTCCCACTGGTGGTACTCAAAAACGTTTCTAGGTGATATAGATTTGTGTAGGAAATGATGACCATAATGTTGATAACAGTACAATGTGTCGTAGTCTGAAGTACCTTCTAACATTTCATTGTTTGGAAATGCAGCAGTTTTCTTTAAGTCAGACAACATGTTATTAACAGTTTCAGAGTCCCAATCATCAGAAAATGTACTGGAGGTAATGATATCACTTAATGAAATTTTAAATACATGAGAAATTTGCAAAAGTTCAGTAGGACCGAATATTTCGAAATCAACCTTGTCCCAAAGTATACCATCCGGTATAGTAACTGCTGTAATGTTCACTGATGACAAGTCTCTCTGCTCACGATGGGACGATTGATGTGGCCTCAGAATCAAATTAACTTTTTATGTTGCGGAGCTTTGTTGAAGATATCGTCCATTAATAAGCATGCTAAAATTTATAACTAAGCCTAGCCAGAAAAGACAAAATAGTATCCCAGTAATTACCCATGGTTCTACACAAGGCGATACCAGGTAAGTCTTTTTGAGAAAGTTCAGGAAGTCTTTAGCTTGCTGTTTACGTGATTTTGGGGCTGGCATCGTTTAAGGTTCACTTGAATCCAAAGAAAACGTATCAAAGTTCATGAAGTAGCCAGAAGCAGTTCGATCAATTGTAGGAATTGCATCAGGATTTGTTGAAATCGCATTTTGCTCTTGTCGAGGCATGTTGACGTAGACGGCTGTATTTGGTCTAATTGCAAATTGTGTGTTATTTTGAATTGAATTTTGAAGATGAACTTCTGGTTCAAGGGGAGTGAGTTCCATAGCATTGTTGCATAGTCCTTCATTCCGTACAGGAGGCTCTTCAAACGTTATGAGTCTTCCTGTTTGAACTTCTTGGATTGTAGCTAGAGGAGGGCGCCTGCTACTGTGGAGTCCACGAGGCCTACTGTTCAGTATCGGCCACATAGTGAGGTTTGATTAAGTCGATAGAGACAAATCTTTTCTCCTTTTTTCCGGCAATAGGCGGCAAAAGTACAGTTCTTGTCCTTGAACCGCCAGGACAGGTACAGGCTTTCTGTATGATGGTCCAAATTCTTTTTTGTCCGCTATTTTTTCTCTGACCAGATCCCCGACCTTTGGGATCCAGACAGGTCTTGCTGTGTTTGCCTTGACTTCCCCGGTGGTGGTCTGTTTCAGGTGGACGTTACTTTGTTGTGTCCTGGATTCATTTAGATCATGTAAAACAGCCAAACGATCATGGATATCAAATCGTTTCTCATCCGCCACTGTGCCTTCACAATCAAGATCAGGTACCCACATTCTTGTCCCAAACAGGACCTCGTAAGGAGTGACACCCCCTAGAGAACTTCTTGGCTGGTTATTGAGAGCTCGCTGTACCCCATATATGTGATTGACCCAACTACCGCCCTTGCCTAATACCCTAGCTGTTAAAGATTGCTTTAGGTCCCGGTTCTTCCTCTCCACAACCGAATTTCCCTCAGGATGGTACGGAGAGGAGTACCGCAATGCCATGCCCATACTTTCCATGTCCTCTTTGTAAGCCCGAGAGCTAAACGCCAGGCCACGGTCAGAATGTAACGTGCCAACTGCGTATGTCCCGATAAAGACTCGCAAATCTTTCATATTTCATAACAGTTTGAGCGTCAGCCGAGCACTGAGGCCAAACCCATAGGAATCTTGAGCATGAATCCACTACAACCATGATATACTTGTAAGCCCCATCTGATTGTAAGGGGCCGCAGTGGCCCAGATATACGCAAGCGAGAGGTCTGTCTGATTTTAATAACAGTGTCTGTGCCGGGTGTGCTATGGTGGAGCCTTTCATCTGCTGGCAGATGTCACATTTCAAGACATAGTCCGTCGTTTGCTTTGTTAGACCTGGCCACCAGTAGCGCTGTTTCAACAATGAGATAGTCGCTGTAACGCCTGAATTAAATTCAGAATTAAACCTTGCCTACGATCCATATTTGGTATTACTCTGTCCCCCACTCCAGGAATCTGAGCATATGGAATGTTGTTCGCATCTAACTTGTAGGAGTACTTGAGTGGAAATTTCTTTGGTACTGCTCCGCTGTTTTTGCTTGAAGCAATGACAGCGACCATAATCTCACCGTCTATCCTCGTTTTTGAACGAGTGATGGCAGCAACGGAAGCCGTTCGTACAGCCCCCTTCGCGGCTTCATCAGCCAATGAATTCCTTTCAACATGAATGCCATCACGTTGATGACTCAGTGTATGAATCACGTGAGCCCTCGGTAGTTCGTTCTTCAACTCAACTACCTGTTCCCATAGCATTTTATGCTTAATTGTGCCACCTTTTGCGTCTTTGAACCCGTTTTGTTCCCAATAATGTAAATATTCATTGTATGATTGTACACAGTAAAAGGAATCACACACTATAAGTTTGGGGAATTCATGATCCGTATTCACCAGTGCTAGTATTAGTGCTTTTAACTCTCCCAACTGAGCCGTGCACTCTCCTAGAGATTGCGTTTTGGTGTAACTTGGATGGAATTTTCCATCCCGCATGCGACCTTTAACGATTGCACATGCTGCGCTGTATTGTTGCTTACTCCCTATGGCCGGTTGAGCAGATCCGTCAGTGTAAATAATATATTCATACTGATCTAGAGGCAAGATTTCGTTTGGTAGAGGTGTACCCGCATTGACACGCTATTACACGGATCACTAAATTGCATACGTTTACTCTCGTCTGTAGGTGTTTTGAAGCTATCACGTCTTCTTGTAGGGAACGTAGGATGTTTGTGTGTTCCTGTGTCCATTGTCTAACTGAAAAGTCAGGTTTTATTAAGTCGTAGAAAGGTTTTACTCTTTCTGCGTAATCCAAAATGTATGTTCTGCTGAAATTTAAGAATCCCAGTATTGATTGTAAATTTTTTAATGATTTTGGAGGTTGGAGCAGCGCACACTTTTCTAAAAAGTTAGCTGCCAGACTTTTTCCTTCACTTGACAGCTCATATCCTAAAAACAGGACATTGAGGTTGGCGATTTTTGATTTTTATAAATTAAATTTGTAGCCCTCAGAGGCGAATCCCATAATTATGGTGCTCACCCTGGTCAAGTGTCTTTTTAAGTCATCGTCCGTCAGATAAATATCATCCACATAGGACAATGCTTCCTCATCAAAATTTTGGAGTAACTCAGTTACTCTTGCTGAAAATACCCCCTGGCTATTCTTATACTCTTGAGGGAGATGACAAAATTGTCGCTGGGACCCCAACGCTGAGAATGCGGTCAAATACCTGCTTTCAGGTGCTATATTTTGGCAGAAAAATCCATTTGAGATATCAAGTGTACTTTTGTATTTTTTCCGCACAATGTTATTCATTAATGAGCCACTGTGTGCGTTTTGGACAGCGAATGTCTTTGTGCATGTGTTTAAATGTCTGTAATCTAAAACTAGACGATATGAGTTGTCCGGTTTTGATACGGAAACAAAGGATTGTTCATTGGTGAGGTGCATGTTTCAATCACCCCTTGGTATTCAAGTTGATCTAAGATCTCCCTGACCTGTTTTTTAGCTTCTTGCTTTATTGGATATGGTCTCTGTGCATTTGGTGAAACTTTTAACGGGATCACGTGGTTGGTTGAATCTTCATCCCATCCGGCACGATTTTTGTACAATGCTGGAGCTAGGGCAACTGCCCACTCCCGTGCATATGCATGTTTAAGATGAATGGGAACGAGGTCGGAAAATTCTGGAAAAATTACTGTTTCTCCCAAGGGGCACTCCACAACTTATGTGGGACGCTCACCATTGTATCTGGCGTTTCCACCGTGATGTAATCATTCAAGTCCGCTGTCACCAAAAATTCCATCAGGTTCTGGCGAGCTATTGTTACTTCTGCCACGCTGTCTAGCATCGTCTGAGCCCATTCCCCGTTCAGAAGTTGTGTCCTCAGAATTCTAGGCATGTCTGATCTTTACGCCTGCAACTTTCTTCTTCTTAAACTGAGGTTTTGATTTTGGCTTTTCTTCTTTTTTGGAAGTATAGTCTTGAGCGTGCTGCTTGTCTCTGGACTTTGTACGCTCTTCTTTGTGTTCTGACCGTCCTTCTCTCTCTGAGTTTTTCGTCGAGCCCTGAAAGGAACGAGAGGAACGTGTATCAGTATCCTGATACCTGTCAGGGTTCCTAATATTATCCCTATCCCTGAGCTTATACCTCTTTTCAGAGGGCTCCTGTGGGAGAGATCTGCCTCGGGATTGAGATCTGTTTCCTTTAAAGTTTTGTAGTTTTTATTATCCCACTACTTTTTAGAAGAAGCAGGTGTCTGCTTGGAAGTGTCCTTTTCAGAACTGCCCATCAGTTGTGGTTTTAATGCTTTCCCACTTAAACTGTCTCTGCCTAATTCTGCATATGCAGTTTCAATTATTTTGGGTAGTTCGTGTTGTTGGTCTATAGGACTGAACTCCCTTAGGCGTTGGCGGATTGCCACTGAAGCTGCTTCCCCTTTAATATTAGCTAGTATTATGGCTGATACCTGGTCATAGTTACCTAGTACCTTCATCCCTAAATTTAGTGCAGGTTCTGCTGAGGACTCGTTTTGTATTTGTCTTAATACATCTGGTACTACAGCTAGAGAAGGAATACCATGTGTGCTGGTATATATGGCAGCAAAGACTGTGCCCCAAGTGGTACAATCTTCTACTTGTGGTGCTATCCCCATGGGCAAGCAGATCATTAACATTATGTGTTTTTCATAAGGGGTAGTATTCGGGAATACTGCCTCGAGCTGAGTTATTTTCTGAGCTACCCAGAATGGCATTTGTTCATATTTCATGGGCATTTTACCCATTACTGCGTGTAATGTTTGTGGTGTGATTTTAGTTGCTGTACCCTGCGACTGAGTACCATTAGCTGCAACTGTTGTTGGCTGGACTGTGAAAGTCCTCATGACAAATTGTGTCAGGTTTCTGTATATTTTAATTAAATCTTTGTGTTGTATGTGTAAGTCTGCCTGTGGCATTGTGTCAATGTTAGGATGTGGTGTATAGGCCGCTAGTATTGGCCATGTCGCCCCCTCGCCTCCGAGCGGGCCTAATCTTACTCTATTTCTTATGTGGGGTAGGGCTCCTTTAAACCAGTATAAGTGTTCCTGGTACGTGAGTGGAACCTCTATGTCCTCGAATGGACCATATTCCACTGGTTCATCTCCTTCTGTATAGTAGTGAAATGTCTGTGTTCTTGCATCTGCTGCTGGGAATGTAACCCACAAAAAAAATACCTCTGTTTTGTTTGATTTGTGTGCCTCAATCACGAAAACTACTAAGCCACCCCTAGCTTGTAAACCATTTTCTAGCAGTTTCAGGTCGATTGTACGCCTGAATTTAGGTGCAATTTGAATTGCGTTTAAATCTTCTTCTCCGTCCGAGATGGGTAGGTTTACTACTGGGTCATCTCCTGTCTCAGTCATTTTTTCAAAGAAGAAGTTTGTTCAAGGGAACTAAGATAAGGTGTTATGCACAATTTTAGGAACACTGTGTCCTTCAAGCTTGATTAACCAACAGCTAATAAATAGGATGTTTTCGCCTACTCACCTGTGGCGGAATTTGTGCCTACCCACTCCAGACGTCTCTGGCGTTTTGTGAGTAGTGGTCTCTGAGAATTAGCACGACTGAACTACTCAGATTCTACTGTTAAATAAGTACCCAACCAACGTTGGGTGCCATGTCGTGTAGTTCCTATATATAACCTATACAGAATCTGCGCGTTCGGATAACATGAACTGTGGACTTGGTGGCAGACTGACTCTGAGCACCCCCACCAAAAATGTTAGCCTGTTTGCATTAGCTAGCTCACAGTGCCACTAGTGTCTCCTCTTATCGGGGAGAGAATAGTTTCAGGCAACCTCAGAACATGACAACCCTGATCCCTCAGGATCGTGGAAACAATATACTACTTTTCGCTCAGTCACTCGTGCTCACTTATTCGGTCTCAGAGAGTTACACAGAAGAAGCAGTTGGGCGTGGTACAATAAGTATTTCTTGTACAGTTGTTCTTCTAGTGTAAAATAGATGTGCTGCAATAATTGTGAGACAGTAGCAGATATATATAATCAGCAGTATAGTGAATACAAATGGATAGTACAGTTCTACCATTTTGCTATAATAATAAATGCATACATGGATATAAAATGCATGATAAAAGAAAGCGCGTACTCCTACGATGCCTATCTAGATGTACCTAAGTGTACCTAGCATGTGAGTAGGTGTGAAGCCAAGAAACCCTCTAGGATTTGGTCGAACCCCATTACCTGGAGAGAGAGAGTGTGGGACCCCGTCCTGGTCTCGAGTTGGACACCCCGCAAGGGATGTGTTAGACCACTGTCAGCTGGAGCGCCTGCATGCAGGAGCCTCAGCGTCTCTGGTCAGTGTGTCTGCCTGGAAGTCTCGGTTCCCTCTAACTAACACTAGCAAGTTGTGTGGTATTTATGCAGAAAGTATCTAGGGTTCCTTTGTTCCTTGTTTCTTGTGTTAGCCATTGTTGGGTTTATGGATGACATATGGGATGAACTTTGTACGTAGATATTATGCAGGTGGTGTAGCCCCAGCCTGGTTCCCCAGAACACTTATGAATATTCATTCATACTGTGTGAGCCTATTGATGAAGTTATAGGACACTATTGTTCAGGGAGAAACCCTCCTTCTGTGCCCAGGACTAGAACTAGGTAAAGGTTCAATCCTAAAAGGTCCGTTACTGTGTAGTATAGGGGGGGAAATGTGAGGGAAGGTGGCCTATATTAGGGTACCTATATGAAACATAACACCCACTCCTCTTCCGATTAGTCAACAATGATAAAATGCCATCGAAATATTCTCTTTACAAGGTAAAAGCGCATAAAAATTATAAAAACATTTGTCGTAAAATCATTTAAAAACAGTTTTAAGAGGTGGAAAAAGACAAAGATAGAAAAATCTTTACTTCGAAAATCGTTTTTTTGGGATTGATACTTAAGCCGAAGTCCTAATTGAGTTTGTTTATATAAGTCGAACCACTACAAGCGTCAGAAGGCCATGCTCTTACAGCGAAAGTGTCAATTTAAAGGAAATGTTCCAAATTTTAGGCGAGTTTTGGAGAAAAAGAAAAACTGAATTCTTTCCCAGCACACGATGAGTCAATTATAGATTAAGTGTCCTGGCTGGGAGACGCAACATCGTCGTTGCTTGCCGCTGCGGGGATGGTCCTTGCAACACCTCGCAGAGTACGTCAATGGAGCATAAATTATATTCAGAGTTGCAAATAGCTGGTGTAGAAGCAGCCGGTGCTGTTGTCGAAACCTGAGTGCTAGTGGAGGAGCTGATGCTCAACCCAGTTGTAAAAGGCACCTGCGGATTCTCGAGGAATGCAGCCATTAATAGAGGAATACGCTGGGGACATTGCCGAGCATGGGCCCTCAGAGGTTCCAGCCTGGTATTCAAGTCCACAGGCGTGTCCGTTGCAAGTGTCAGACAGAGATCCAACACGCATTCTTCACCGCAAAACAGGCTTCGGAGAACAGGTAAAATGCAGTCCATCCAGACTGGTCTAAACGATAGGAACCAAGAGTCACTCAGTTCCCGTAGGCGAGGTGTGCCCAGATGCTGTACCATGCGCTCACGGTATTTGCGCTCCAGGAGCGCTTTTGCCATCTCGTTGGTAACTGAGCCATCCATTGCGGAGCAGAAAAATGACAATCAGGATTCCTGCGATAAAAAGCAGGATCAGCGGAAGACCTACAAAAACGCTTCCCAATACGGAGTGTATAAAATTTGGAATAACTCCGAGGATTGTCTGAAAGGTGCTTAGAAATCCTGACCCTATGGTCTTAAATAGGTGTATGTTGTGGGGTCGCAATGAGCTGTCGTAGGCCAGGTCGTTTTATAGACTCTTTTATTTTTCCAAACAGTTTCTTTGTGGTATGGGACAGTCTTTCTGGGGTATATGGGGTCTGTTCCGCCTTTCGTCTGCTCCTCCTATGTTTCTCCAGCTTGGTATAGTTTTTCTCTTGGAGGTCCGGTCCTCAAATGGTCTCCTCTCCGGGGTGCAGGAATGGAGCAGCGGTGAATGCCAAACAAGGGAAAACAAAAATATACTGGGTGTAAGGGCTTTTGTTCAGAAGTGTGTCAGGGATAGGGTAGTGCTGGGGACACCTCAAAACAACCCGTGCACGGAACGGTCGCGTGATCGTGAAAGGGGGAAGGGTACAAGCGGGGACGACCGCGATCTGCCCTCCCGGCCCTCTAGGTGTCGGAAGGTTCCCTCCTCCCTAACCACCCTGTAAACCGGTCCCGTACCTGGGTTAGCCACGCTCCTCCTGGAGGCGTGGCTCGGCGAAGCGTGGTGCCGGTGGCCTCCTGGCGTATCCTGGAGTCCTCGGGGTCCCGTACCGCTACTCCCTCTCCGATCTCCCACTTCTCCGCTGTCGCTGATCTCGGCTCTCGCTGCTGTCTCTCTTCCGTCTGCTCTGGTGTCGATGCACACACGCGTCTTTGATCCCTCGCTCCTTATTGGCTAGTCTGTCGTGACGTCACACGGAGGAGGAGTCCCGTCGCCTGGGAATCCCCAATTAAAGACGCCGTGCTCCTGATGTTCCGTGTCCTGTAAGAGAGGCTGGTTTGGGGAATCCCACTCATCCTGCTGCGGGGAGATAAGGGGGGGAGAGAGTGGCGTTGCAGTCCACCAGTCAATAGCGTCCTCCTGTTGTACCTCTGCCGACCCCACCTTGCCACACACCCCCTCCCTTGGATTCTCCCGATCGGGGAGAGGAAACACCCGGGACAGATAGTCAGCACTCCCGTTGTCCTTCCCTTTTCTGTGGCGCACATCAAAGGAAAAAGGCTGCAGTGACAAAAACCAGCGGAGAACCCTGGGGTTTTGTGATTTGTGTCTACACATCCACTGTAGGGGAGCGTGATCCGTATACAAGATAAACGGACGTCCCTCTAGGTAGTACCTTAGCTTATCAACAGCCCACTTCACCGCCAAACACTCCCGCTCTATGGTAGGGTATCGGGTCTCCCTGGGGAACAGCTTCCTGCTAATGTATAAAACTGGATGTTCCACCCCGTCCTCAGCTATTTGGGACAATACCGCACCCAACCCGTAGTTAGCAGCATCAGTGTGTAAAATGAACGTTTTGTGGAAGTCAGGGAGGCTAGAACTGGGCCTGTGGTTATGGTGTCTTTGAGTTTCTGGAACGCCTCCAGCATCTCTCTGGAGGGGTGTAACAAACGCTGTGGTCTCATATCCTTGCGGAGAACATCTGTCAAAGGGAGGCTATCTCCGAGAATTGTGGGACAAAGCGTCTGTAGTACCCCAACAATCCAAGGAATGCACGTAGGTCCCTTTTGGTGGTGGGAAAGGGAGTGTCTGCGATAGCCCTCACTTTTTCCGCCTGAGGGGCTATTACGCCATGCCCTAGGACATATCCGAGGTATTTCACTTTGTGATAAGCGGCTCGAGACTTCCGGGAGTTGATGTGGAGCCCCGCACGTTCCAGGGCTTTGAGGATCTTCTGTAGGTGCAGCAGATGTTCTTTCCACGTTGCACTGTAGACCACGATATCATCCAGATAGGCTGAACTGAAGGAGGGAATTCACTGAGCACGGTGTTCATGAGCCTCTGGAATGTGGCAGGGGCTCCGTGTAGACCGAAGGGGAGGACGTTGAATTCGTATAGGCCTTCTTCCGTTGCGAAGGCGGTCTTCTTTCGGTCTTCTTCACGTAAAGGAACCTGCCAGTAGCCTTTGGTTAGATCGAATGTGGTTATATATTTGGAATCCCCCAATTTCTCAATGAGCTCATCAACCCTAGGGATAGGGTAGGCATCAAACGTGGAGATAGAATTCAATGCCCTGAAGTCCATACAAAATCGGGTTGATCCATCCGGCTTGGGAACCATGACTATTGGCGATGACCAGTCGCTGTTGGAGGGACGTATCACCCCCAACTGTATCATGTCTTGCACTTCCTTTCTCACTGCTGCCCTTTTCGCGGCCGGAATCCTATATGGCCTCAGTTTCACTTTTTTCCGGGCTGGGTCTCAATTCGATGTTCAGTCAGAGTGGTTTTTCCGGGGGTGTCTGAAAAAAGGGGGGCGAACAGCAATAACGAAGCCACCAGGTCGGCCTTCTCCTCCTTGGACAACTCTTCGTTTATCACGAGGTGGTTTAGGGTGGTACCTCCTGGCAAGGAGGTTGGGAGTGTCAGATGTGCCGCTGTAGGTAAGGGTCCCAACCATTTCTTCAACAGATTTATATGATAAGTCTGTTTTCTGTTATGCGAGACCTGGACCTGGTACGTGGTTTTGCCAAAGACCCCCACCACTCTATATGGACCTAGCCACTCAGCCTGAAACTTCTTTGTTGTGGACGGAAGTAAAACCATTGCCCAATCCCCGATAGACAGCCTTCTCCATTTCTTTCCTTTATCGTAACATCTTTTTTGTCTGTCCCGACTTCTTTCGAGATTGGAGTAGGCTAAATCCCTTAGTTTTCCAATTCTAGAGCGCAGTTGATGTGTATACTCTAGGAGAGATTTCTTCTCGTCTTCTCCCTCTTTCTCCCAGGCGTCCTTAGTCATTTCTAACAATGTTCTGGGTTGCCTCCCATACAGCAGCTCGAACGACGAGCAGCCCAGGCTACTCTGAACCTGAGCTCTCAGGACGTATAGGGCCAGCGGCAGCAGTCAATCCCAGTCCCTGCCTTCCACAGATAACATTTTCTTTAGAGTAGTCTTCAGGGTTCTGTTGTATCTCTCCACGAGACCGTCGGTTTGGGGATGATATACCGACGTCCGTAAATGGTGAAGGTCTAGAGACCGACAGACCTCCTTCATTAGCCGCGACATAAACGGTGTGCCCTGGTCCGTAAGGATCTCCTTCGGGAACCCAACCCTCGAGAAGAATTCCATAAGTTTGTCCGCGATGTTTTTCGTGGTGGGTGTTCGAGCGGAAAAGCCTCAGGGAATCTGGTAGCGTAGTCCACGATAACTAGCGCGTAGAGATTTCCTCTTTGAGTCTTGGGTAAGGGTCCAATCAGATCCATACCTACCCGTTCAAACGGTCTTCCTATCACGGGTAAAGGCTGAAGCGGTACGGCTGGCGGACGTTGTAGGTTCTTTTTCTGGCATACAACGCATTCTTGACAGTGTACCTTGATGTCTTTGTATATGCCCGGCCAGAAGAAATGGCGCAACACGTTTTGTGTTGTCTTTTCCGCACCCATATGTCCAGCGGTGAGGTGTGCGTGGGAAAAGAAGAGTACCTGCTCCCTGAAAGACATAGGGACCAGTAGCTGGGCTGGATCTTCAGCGGTTCCCTTTCGGTATAGTAAGTCGTCTTTGATCAGGAATTGGGGGTAGGAGGTTGTAGGGGTATTTAGACTCATGTGTGCGGCTTCCCAGGCATTAAATAGGGTTGGGTCATTAGTCTGGGCAAACCTAAAACTCCTATCCAGCACCCAAGGCTCGGGGGTTATGAGGGCGGGTTGTGGTGTTGTATGGTTTCCCTTCTTCTTTTTTTCTATGTTGTTGTGAAACAGCAATAGAAAGTCCGGATTGTCCGTCCCAAGAATGAGATCCTCAGGTACGGTATCCAACACCCCCACCCTTACAGTGCAGGGAAACCCAGTCAATGGGGTGATGGTAACAGAAGCCAGAGGGTAGGGCTTAACATCCCCATGTACGCACCTTATGTGTACCAGGGTGTCTGGGATGTATTGTGAGGGCTGAATGAGGGTTTTCTGAATAACCGACTGCCTACAGCCTGAGTCTAAAAGAGCTTTGATCACCCTCCCGTTCACCTGTACACTTACATAAAATGAGGTCCCCATCTCGGCAGTGTATAAGACTGATCTAGGGATGTAGCCCACTTCCATGGGTTCATCCGCTGGTTTACGTTTAGGGCACATTCGCGAGATGTGACCCCACTCCCCACACTCGAAACATTGTGGCCCTCGAAACGTGGGGACTTCTGGTCTGGAAGGGCGGGATTTTGGAAAGTCGTTTAGGGGTTTATGTATTTTCTTCTCCGCTCTTCCAGGGAGTGTTTTGGTTGTTTTCTCGGCGTCCCATGTCATAGTCCTTGGCTGTGCGCGGGAGTAGGTGGTAGCCATTTCAATGGCTTGTTCCGGGGAAAGGTGGGTGTGTTGCCTTAACCACCTCTGTGTACCATAGGGAAGGGCCTCCATAAACTGTTCCAGATATACCCGGTTCATTATCTCTTCTTTGGAGCTGGAGGCAGGTTTCAGCCACTTATCGGCGGCCATTTTAAGGCGGAAGAATAGTGTTTTGGGGTTCTCCCCAGGTAGACCCCTTTCCTTTCTGAACCGGACCCGGTAGGCCTCTGCATCCAAGCCCAAGTGGTCCAGTATAATGTCCTTTATGTCCTGATAAGGGGTATCGCCTGTGGTGTTGGCCACCTGGTAGGCTGATTGGGCTTCCCCCGTTAGCAGAGGCGCCAGAAAGAAAGGCCATTTATCTTCCGGCCAGCCGCACGCTCTTGCGGCGCGCTCAAAATTCAACAGAAACGCATCCGGGTCTTCCCCAGTCACGTATTTCTGCAAGGATACCCCCGCAGGTCCTTGCGTGGGGCCTCGGCGTTCACGTGGTACCGGAGTCCCGGGTTCCTGTACCAGTTTCTGTAGCCCTTCTATCTGAGCAGTGATAGTGTGTTTGAAAACATCCCTGTCAGCTTAGGCGGATGACAGCTGTCGTTCTACGGCCCACTCTAACTTCTCCTGGCCCTTGATAAGGTGCTGGATGACCGCGTCCATCTCGGGTGAACAGATAGACTGAGGTGGTGATCCCCCTTCTGACACCAGTTGTTGTGGGGTCGCAATGAGCAGTCGTAGGCCAGGTCGTTTTATAGACTCTTTTATTTTTCCAAACAGTTTCTTTGTGGTATGGGACAGTCTTTCTGGGGTATATGGGGTCTGTTCCGCCTTTCGTCTGGTCCTCCTATGTTTCTCCAGCTTGGTATAGTTTTTCTCTTGGAGGTCCGGTCCTCTCCGGGGTGCAGGAATGGAGCAGCGGTGAATGCCAAACAAGGGAAAACAAAAATATACTGGGTGTAAGGGCTTTTGTTCAGAAGTGTGTCAGGGATAGGGTAGTGCTGGGGACACCTCAAAACAACCCGTGCATGGAACGGTCGCGTGATCATGAAAGGGGGAAGGGTGCAAGCGGGGACGACCGCGATCTGCCCTCCCGGCCCTCTAGGTGTCGGAAGGTTCCCTCCTCCCTAACCACCCTGTAAACCGGTCCCGTACCTGGGTTAGCCACGCTCCTCCTGGAGCGTGGCTCGGCGAAGCGTGGTGCCGGTGGCCTCCTGGCGTATCCTGGAGTCCTCGGGGTCCCGTACCGCTACTCCCTCTCCGATCTCCCACTTCTCCGCTGTCGCTGCTCTCGGCTCTCGCTGCTGGGGGAGAGAGTGGCGTTGCAGTCCACCAGTCAATAGCGTCCTCCTGTTGTACCTCTGCCGACCCCACCTTGCCACAGTGTACAATACCACTCGTATCAGATATGTTAAAGATACGACCCACCATTTCTGCGAAATGAAAGGGGCAGTTTGTACGTATAAGTGCCTGTATCTCAGTCGAGGTTCTTGCGATTTAAAGATCAAAGGTCTCTCGAGCGGAGGTTAAGGGTACGGCTTGTTGTAAACGCATGGCTTTCAGTCTGCTCAAAGTATCAAACTGTATAAAGGAAACATTCAACGAAGGCCATAACGGCGCCTCCCTGACTGTATTTATTGGGGGAAACAATGCTTGCATACAGCAAGTAACCCTGGAGTTCACAGTGACCAGAAAGGCAATGCCCGGAAGCATCCCACAGCAACCTTGATCGTTCAGCATCAAGTAACTCCCATTCGAGAGCAGCTTGAATACCGGTGTAATCACGGCTGCTGGGGTCCCTTTCATGTGGCAGGACAAGTTCGCCACTGAGCAAACACGAGGAGATGATGGACGGAGTGCTGAAACATTTCAAACACTCATCCCCAGTCACAGATCTGGGTCGAATCCATCATCATTCTTTAGCTCACTTTGCCACCCCAGTTCAGACATAGCTATATGCAAATCAGTCTTGACCCTGTGCTTTATGGGAACAGTCCAGACCGAACTGCCAAGCCATGTCTTCCCTGGACCGGAATCAAGCATCCTGGGACCGGTTTCGGGCTAACAGCCCTCATCAGCCAGGCTAGCTTGAATCCAGTGGCAAAGTGAGCAAGGGACCCATGTCTGGGCATACCCTGCCAACTTAGGACGAACAAAGCAAACACGAGGAAATGATGAACGGAGTGCTGAAACTTTTCAAACACTCACCCCCAGTCACAGATCTGGGTTGAATCCATCATCATTCTTTAGCTCACTTTGCCACCCCAGTTCAGACATAGCTATATGCAAATCAGTCTTGACCCTGTGCCTCATGGGAACAGTCCAGACCGAACTCACAAGCCATGTCTTCCCTGGACCGGAATCAAGCATCCTGGGACCGGTTTCGGGCTAACAGCCCTCATCAGCCAGGCTAGCTTGAATCCAGTGGCAAAGTGAGCAAGGGACCCACGTCTGGGCATAACCTGCCAACTTAGGGCGAACAAAGCAAACACGAGGAGATGATGGACGGAGTGCTGAAACTTTTCAAACACTCACCCCCAGTCACAGATCTGGGTTGCATCCATCATCATTCTTTAGCTCACTTTGCCACCCCAGTTCAGACATAGCTATATGCAAATCAATCTTGACCCTGTGCCTCATGGGAACAGTCCAGACCGAACTGCCAAGCCATGTCTTCCCTGGACCGGAATCAAGCATCCTGGGACCGGTTTCGGGCTAACAGCCCTCATCAGCCAGGCTAGCTTGAATCCAGTGGCAAAGTGAGCAAGGGACCCACGTCTGGGCATAACCTGCCAACTTAGGGCCAACAAAGCAAACACGAGGAGATGATGGACGGAGTGCTGAAACTTTTCAAACACTCACCCCCAGTCACAGATCTGGGTTGAATCTATCATCATTCTTTAGCTCAATTTGCCACCCCGGTTCAGTCATAGTTATATGCAAATCAGTCTTGACCCTGTGCTTCATGGGAACAGTCCAGACCGAACTGCCAAGCCATGTCTTCCCTGGACCGGAATCAAGCATCCTGTGACCGGTTTCGGGCTAACAGCCCTCATCAGCCAGGCTAGCTTGAAAGCAGTGGCAAAGTGAGCAAGAGATCCACGTCTGGGCATACCCTGGCAACTTAGGGCGAACAAAGCAAACACGAGGAGATGATGGACAGAGTGCTGAAACTTTTCAAACACTCACCCCCAGTCACAGATCTGGGTTGAAACCATCATCATTAGGGTGATGCCCTGAAACCGGTACCATGATGCTTGTTTCCGGTCCAGGGAGGACCTGGCTTGGCAGTTCGGGCTGGACTGTTCCCACAAGGAACAGGGTCAAGACTGATTTGCATATGGCTGGGTCCAAACTGGGGTGGTGTGGTGAGCAAAAGACTGATGGATTAAACCCAGATCCTTGTGACTGGGGGTGAATGTTTGCATTGTCCAGCATTCCGTCCATCAATTGTTTCTTTTGCATATGACGCCCTAAGTGGGAAGGGTATGCCCAGACGTGGGTCCCGTGCTCACTACACCTCTGGATTCAAGCTAGCCTGGCTGATGAAGGGCGATGCCCTGAACCGGTCCCAGGATGCTTGTTTCCAGTCCAGGGAGGACCTGGCTTGGCAGTTTGGGCTGGACTGTTCCCACAAGGAACAGGGTCAAGACTGATTTGCATATGGCTGCGCCCAAACTGGGGTGGTGTGGTGAGCAAAAGAATGATGGATTAAACCGAGATCCTTGTGACTGGGGGTGAATGTTTGCATTGTCCAGCATTCCGTCCATCAATTGTTTCTTTTGCATAGGACGCCCTAAGTGGGAAGGGTATGCCCAGACGTGGGTCCCGTGCTCACTACACCACTGGATTCAAGCTAGCCTGGCTGATGAAGGGTGATGCCCTGAAACCGGTCCCAGGATGTTTGTTTCAGGTCCAGGGAGGACCTGGCTTGGCAGTTCGGGCTGGACTGTTCCCACAAGGAACAGGGTCAAGACTGATTTGCATATGGCTGGGCCCAAACTGGGGTGGTGTGGTGAGTAAAAGAATCATGGATTAAACCCAGATACTTGTGACTGGGGGTGAATGTTTGCATTGTCCAGCATTCCGTCCATCAATTGTTTCTTTTGCATATGACGCCCTAAGTGGGAAGGGTATGCCCAGACGTGGGTCCCGTGCTCACTACACCACTGGATTCAAGCTAGCCTGGCTGATGAAGGGTGATGCCCTAAAACCGGTCCAAGGATGTTTGTTTCAGGTCCAGGGAGGACCTGGCTTGGCAGTTCGGGCTGGACTGTTCCCACAAGGAACAGGGTCAAGACTGATTTGCATATGGCTGGGCCCAAACTGGGGTGGTGTGGTGAGTAAAAGAATGATGGATTAAACCCAGATCCTTGTGACTGGGGGTGAATGTTTGCATTGTCCAGCATTCTGTCCATCAATTGTTTCTTTTGCATATGATGCCCTAAGTGGGAAGGGTATGCCCAGACGTGGGTCCCGTGCTCACTGCACCACTGGATTCAAGCTAGCCTGGCTGATGAAGGGTGATGCCCTGATACCGGTCCCAGGATGCTTGTTTCCAGTCCAGGGAGGACCTGAATTGGCAGTTCGGGCTGGACTGTTCCCACAAGGAACAGGGTCAAGACTGATTTGCATATGGCTGGCTCCAAACTGGGGTGGTGTGGTGAGTAAAAGAATGATGGATTAAACCCAGATCCTTGTGACTGGGGGTGAATGTTTGCATTGTCCAGCATTCCGTCTATCAATTGTTTCTTTTGCATATGACGCCCTAAGTGGGAAGGGTATGCCCTGAAGTGGGTCCGATGCTCACTACACCACTGGACTCAAGCTAGCCTGGCTGATGAAGGGTGATGCCCTGAAACCGGTCCCAGGATGCTTGTTTCCGGTCCAGGGAGGAACTGGCTTGGCAGTTCGGGCTGGACTGTTCCCACAAGGAACAGGGTCAAGACTGATTTGCATATGGCTTGGTCCAAACTGGGGTGGTGTGGTGAGCAAAAGAATGATGGATTAAACCCAGATCCTTGTGACTGGGGGTGAATGTTTGCATTGTCCAGCATTCCGTCCATCAATTGTTTCTTTTGCAAGTTCGCCACTGAGCCATTACAAGCTCCGTGCAGGGAAATATCCTGGCACATGAGAGAACCGCTTAAAGCGTTCTTGCAATTTGTACCGCTTAGAAACACTTCTCAATCCCCACTCCGGCATTGAAATCTGTATGGTAACTCCCAAGATTCCTTAATGTATTCTTTACCCATTTTCTCATATTTGCCTGCCTGCCTTTGCTCAAGGCAATATTGAAACTGAAAAGTAGTGACCGATAGAGTTATATGGCCATGCATTAGCCATTCCGTTGATGGTGATTCTGCTACCGTAAATGGTAATCTATCCAGCTTTTCAATGCGCAACATTGTATATTTAGCTCCTCTTTGTGCAATTCTACATGTTTATGTGTTAGATTGTATGCAGATAACAGAGACGTACTGATGATAAAACGCCAAGGCACATAGCCTTCACGCAAAGTTTGCAGTGTCCAGCTTAGCGACATAATAGAACGTAACTGAGATTGCCCGTGTTGTAACATGGCCAAATCTTGTTCTAGTATGTCTATTGCAGAAGATACAATGTTGCCCAAGGAATATATCCTGGAGGTTAAAGTTGTTAACCCATTATCCACTACTGCTAATGCCTTTTCTAAGTTAATACGGTCTATTTCCCGTATCCTCTCTGCGGCCTCTTGTTGGGTTATTTTCCAGTTTTCATTGTAGGCAGCATAAATGCCAGCATATATGAAACGTTTTTGACGGGGTTTCCTGGGACCTAATAAAAAATCCCTAAGATCCATGTCTTGTGTGAGTAAGGATAAGTGTTGTTTCACTTCTGTGAGTGTTGAAGTCTCGTAGCCAATCAAGGCACAACTTCCCAACACTGTAGGATGTCACTACCCCTGGATGTTCTCTTTGTATATAGCGTGGGTCTGACCTGTGGATTTTAAACCCTTCGGTTATACCCCAGAATCTTTTCTGACATGTGTTCGTGTCTATGGGCCAACCACCCATTTTTCCCAATCAGGGTCTGTTCGATTGTACTGTAAAATGTCATCTAGTGTTGCCCCATCTTGTGAAGTTAAATTTTGCCACCCCTCCATCTGTGATGGTGTTGGAAACTGAGATGTGTTTAAGTCCTTGTTTTTGGCTAAGCCAAGACAGGACGTCTGTTGCACAGTGTCAATTAGGAATATCATCTGCTGTGGAATGAGGCATGCTCTAAATAGCGCTTCTGTTCCCTGGACTTGCCAGTCTCTAGAACCCCAGACTGATTTTAAGTCTATTGTGTCCTTCCATAGGTCAAAACCCTGTTCAGACAATTGGGTGATAAAGGAAGCAGAGTAAACCTGTTTGGTGTTTGTTAACATAATTTTCAGTGCCGATGTCGGTGTAACCTTATAATAATATGAGGTCGGGTCAGTGGTGTTAAACCCCGAAACATATGAAAATTTCTGTGCAAATGTTTGCGAACTACTTTTAGGTGGTGTAGGGCAATGTTCCCACTGGTGGTACTCAAAAACATTTCTAGGTGATATAGATTTGTGTAGGAAATGATGACCATAATGTTGATAACAGTACAATGTGTCGTAGTCTGAAGTACCTTCTAACATTTCATTGTTCGGAAATGCAGCAGTTTTCTCTAAGTCAGACAGCATGTTATTAACAGTTTCAGAGTCCCAATCATCAGAAAATGTACTGGAGGTAATGATATCACTTAATGAAATTTTAAATACATGAGAAATTTGCAAAAGTTCAGTAGGACCGAATATTTCGAAATCAACCTTGTCCCAAAGTATACCATCCGGTATAGGAACTGCTGTAATGTTCACTGATGACAAGTCTCTCTGCTCACGATGGGACGATTGATGTGGCCTCAGAATCAAATTAACTTTTTGTGTTGCGGAGCTTTGTTGCAGATATCGGCCATTAATAAGCATGCTAAAAGTTATAACTAAGCCTAGCCAGAAAAGACAAAATAGTATCCCAGTAATTACCCATGGTTCTACACAAGGCGATACCAGGTAAGTCTTTTTGAGAAAGTTCAGGAAGTCTTTAGCTTGCTGTTTACGTGATTTTAGGGCTGGCATCGTTTCAGGTTCACTTGAATCCAAAGAAAACGTATCAAAGTTCATGAAGTATCCAGAAGCAGTTCGATCAATTGTAGGAATTGCATCGGGATTTGTTGAAATCGCATTTTGCTCTTGTCGAGGCATGTTGACGTAGACGGCTGTATTTGGTCTAATTGCAACTTGTGTGTTATTTTGAATTGAATTTTGAAGATGAACTTCTGGTTCAAGGCGAGTGAGTTCCATAGCATTGTTACATAGTCCTTCATTCCGTACAGGAGGCTCTTCAAACGTTATGAGTCTTTCTGTTTGAACTTCTTGGATTGTAGCTAGAGGAGGGCGCCTGCTACTGTGGAGTCCACGAGGCCTACTGTTCAGTATCGGCCACATAGTGTGGTTTGATTAAGTCGATTGAGACAAATCTTTTCTCCTTTTTTCCGGCAAGAGACGGCAAAAGTACAGTTCTTGTCCTTGAACCGCCAGGACAGGTACAGGCTTTCTGTATGATGGTCCAAATTCTTTTTTGTCCGCTATTTTTTCTCTGACCAGATCCCCGACCTTTGGGATCCAGACAGGTCTTGCCGTGTTTGCCTTGACTTCCCCAGTGGCGGTCTGTTTCAGGTGGACGCTACTTTGTTGTGTCCTGGATTCATTTAGATCCTGTAAAACAGCCAAACGATCATGGATATCAAATCGTTTCTCATCCGCCACTGTTCCTTCACAATCAAGATCAGGTACCCACATTCTTGTCCCAAACAGGACCTCGTAAGGAGTGACACCCCCTAGAGAACTTCTTGGCTGGTTATTGAGAGCTCCCTGTACCCCATATATGTGATTGACCCAACTACCGCCCTTGCCTAATACCCTCGCTGTTAAAGATTGCTTTAGGTCCCGGTTCTTCCTCTCCACAATTGAATTTTCCTCAGGATGGTACGGAGAGGAGTACCGCAATGCTACGCCCATACTTTCCATGGCCTCTTTGTAAGCCCGAGAGCTAAACGCCGGGCCACGGGTCAGAATGTAACATGCCAACTGCGTATGTCCCGATAAAGACTCGCAAATCTTATATAACAGTTCGAGCGTCAGCCGAGCGCTGAGGCCAAACCCATAGGAATCTTGAGCATGAATCCACTACAACCATGATATACTTGTAAGCCCCATCTGATTGTAAGGGGCCGCAGTGGCCCAGATATACGCAAGCGAGAGGTCTGTCTGATTTTAATAACGATGTCTGTGCCGGGTGTGCTATGGTGGAGCCTTTCATCTGCTGGCAGATGTCACATTTCAAGACATAGTCCTTCGTTTGCTTTGTTAGACCTGGCCACCAGTAGCGCTGTTTCAACAATGAGATAGTCGCTGTAACGCCTGTATGTGCAGAGCCCAATCCCTTGTGTGCTGCTAGAATTAAACCTTGCCTACGATCCATATTTGGTATTACTCTGTCCCCCACTCCAGGAATCTGAGCATATGGAATGTTGTTCGCATCTAACTTGTAGGAGTACTTGAGTGGAAATTTCTTTGGTACTGCTCCGCTGTTTTTGCTTGAAGCAATGACAGCGACCATAATCTCACCGTCTATCCTCGTTTTTGAACGAGTGATTGCAGCAACGGAAGCCGTTCGTACAGCCCCCTTCGCGGCTTCATCAGCCAATGAATTCCTTTCAACATGAATGCCATCACGTTGATGACTCAGTGTATGAATCACGTGAGCCCTCGGTAGTTCGTTCTTCAACTCAACTACCTGTTCCCATAGCATTTTATGCTTAATTGTGCCACCTTTTGCGTCTTTGAACCCGTTTTGTTCCCAATAATGTAAATATTCATTGTATGATTGTACACAGTAAAAGGAATCACACACTATAAGTGTGGGGAATTCATGATCCGTATTCACCAGTGCTAGTATTAGTGCTTTTAACTCTGCCAACTGAGCCGTGCAGTATCCAAGAGATTGCGTTTTGGTGTACCTTGGATGGAATTTTCTATCCCGCATGCGACCTTTAACGATTGCACATGCTGCGCTGTATTGTTGCTTACTCCCTATGGCCTGTTGAGCAGATCCGTCAGTGTAAATAATATATTCATACTGATCTAGAGGCAAGATTTCGTTTGGTAGAGGATATTCTTGTTCGTATTGCAGGAATGCTTGTCTTTTTAGACTTGGATCAAATCTGTATTCAACATCCGTTGCAGTAAGGGAATTAGCCCATTGTAGCCATCTCGGATGTAAGGTTTTAGCTTTTGGAATGCTAGCTTTTGTAACAGCTTCCAAAGCAGGTACCGGGGTCACGACTTTTATGCGTTTTTCCTGGGCCAGGGCTCTTTCTCTTGCTACAGCGGTCTGAACTGCTGTCAGGATTTTTTCTGTTGAAGTGAAACGCATTTATGCGTTTGGGCACAGGTGAGATTTGTAAGCGATTGGTACTGTTTCTCCTTCATTGAAGGTTAAATAAGTGTACCCGCATTGACACGCTATTACACGGATCACTAAATTGCGTACGTTTACTCTCGTCTGTAGGTGTTTTGAAGCTATCATGTCTTCTTGTAGTGAACGTAGGATGTTTGTGTGTTCCTGTGTCCATTGTCTAACTGAAAAGTCAGGTTTTATTAAGTCATAGAAAGGTTTTACTCTTTCCGCGTAATCCAAAATGTATGTTCTGCAGAAATTTAAGAATCCCAGTATTGATTGTAAATTTTTTAATGATTTTGGAGGTTGGAGCAGCGCACACTTTTCTAAAAACTGCCAGACTTTTTTCTTCACTTGACAGCTCATATCCTAAAAACAGGACATTGAGGTTGGCGATTTTGGATTTTTTTAAATTAAATTTGTAGCCCTCATAGGCGAATCCCATAATTATGGTGCTCACCCTGGTCAAGTGTCTTTTTAAGTCATTGTCCGTCAGATAAATATCATCCACATAGGACAATGCTTCCTCATTAAAATTTTGGAGTAACTCAGTTACTCTTGCTGAAAATACCCCCGGGCTATTCGTATACCCTTGAGGGAGACGACAAAATTGTCGCTGGGACCCCAACGCTGAGAATGCGGTCAAATACCTGCTTTCAGGCGCTATATTTTGGCAGAAAAATCCATTCGAAATATCAAGTATAGTTTTGTATTTTTTCCGCACAATGTTATTCATTAATGCGGCACTGTGTGCGTTTTGGACAGCGAATGTCTTTGTGCATGTGTTTAAATGTCTGTAATCTAAAACTAGACGATATGAGTTGTCCGGTTTTGATACGGGAAACAAAGGATTGTTCATTGGTGAGGTGCATGTTTCAATCACCCCTTGGTATTCAAGTTGATCTAAGATCTCCCTGACCTGTTTTTTAGCTTCTTGCTTTATTGGATATGGTCTTTTAACGGGATCACGTGGTTGGTTGAATCTTCATCCCATCCGGCATGATTTTTGTACAATGCTGGAGCTAGGGCAACTGCCCACTCCCGTGCATATGCATGTTTAAGATGAATGGGAACAAGGTCGTAAAATGCTGGAAAAATTACCGTTTCTCCCCTAGGGCACTCCATAACGAATGCTGGCGGCCAATCTTGTTCAGCTAATAGGATGTCATAACCAGATGATAGGTTTTCCCAAAAGAGACCTTTAACTTTCCTGGGCTAGTCCCCCTCCATTTGGAGTGTTATTTCGTGTAACTTATGTGGGACGCTCACCCTTGTATCTGGCGTTTCCACCGTGATGTAATCATTCAAGTCCACTGTCACCAAAAATTCCATCAGGTTCTGGCGAGCTATTGTTACTTCTGCCGCGCTGTCTAGCATCGTCTGAGCCCATTCCCCGTTCAGAAGTTGTGTCCTCAGAATTCTAGGCATGTCTGATCTTTACGCCTGCAACTTTCTTCTTCTTAAACTGAGGTTTTGATTTTGGCTTTTCTTCTTTTTTGAAAGTATAGTCTTGAGCGTGCTGCTTGTCTCTGGACTTTGTACGCTCTTCTTTGTGTTCTGACCGTCCTTCTCTCTCTGAGTTTTTCGTCGAGCCCTGAAAGGAACGAGAGGAACGTGTATCAGTATCCTGATACCTGTCATGTTTCCTAATATTATCCCTATTCCTGAGCTTATATCTCTTTTCAGAGGGCTCCTGTGGGGGAGATCTGCCTCAGGATTGAGATCTGTTTCCTTTAAAGTTTTGTTGTTTTTTATTATCCCACTACTTTTTAGAAGAAGCAGGTGTCTGTTTGGAAGTGTCCTTTTCAGAACTGCCCATCAGTTGTGGTTTTAATGCTTTGCCACCTAAACTGTCTCTGCCTAATTCTGCATATGCAGTTTCAATTATTTTGGGTAGTTCGTGTTGTTGGTCTATAGGACTGAACTCCCTTAGGCGTTGGCGGATTGCCACTGAAGCTGCTTCCCCTTTAATATTAGCTAGTATTATGGCTGATACCTGGTCATAGTTACCTAGTAACTTCATCCCTAAATTTAGGGCAGGTTCTGCTCCGTACTCGTTTTGTATTTGTCTTAATACATCTGGTACTACAGCTAGAGAAGGAATACCATGTGTTCTGGTATTGGCCATGTCGCCCCCTCGCCTCCGAGCGGGCCTAATCTTACTCTATTTCTTATGTGGGGTAGGGCTCCTTTAAACCAGTATAAGTGTTCCTGGTACGTGAGTGGAACCTCTATGTCCTCGAATGGACCATATACCACTGGTTCATCTCCTTCTGTATAGTAGTGAAATGTCTGTGTTCTTGCATCTGCTGCTGGGAATGTAACCCACGAATAAAATACCTCTGTTTTGTTTGATTCGTGTGCCTCAATCACGAAAACTACTAAGCCATCCCTAGCTTGTAAACCATTTTCTAACAGTTTCAGGGTGATTGTATGTCTGAATTTAGGTGCAATTTAAATTGCGTTTAAATCTTCTTCTCCGTCTGAGATGGGTAGGTTTACTACTGGGTCATCTCCTGTCTCAGTCATTTTTTCAAAGAAGAAGTTTGTTCAAGGGAACTAAGATAAGGTGTTATGCACAATTTTAGGAACACTGTGTCCTTCAAGCTTGATTAACCAACAGCTAATAAATAGGATGTTTTCGCCTACTCACCTGTGGCGGAATTTGTGCCTACCCACTCCAGACGTCTCTGGCGTTTTGTGAGTAGGGGTCTCTGAGAATTAGCATGACTGAACTACTCAGATTCTACTATTAAATAAGTACCCAACCAACGTTGGGTGCCATGTCGTGTAGTTCCTATATATAACCTATACAGAATCTGCGCGTTCGGATAACATGAACTGTGGGCTTGGTGGCAGACTGACTCTGAGCACCCCCACCGAAAATGTTAGCCTGTTTGCATTAGCTAGCTCACAGTGCCACTAGTGTCTCCTCTTATCGGGGAGAGAATAGTTTCAGGCAACCTCAGAACATGACAACACTGATCCCTCAGGATCGTGGAAACAATATACTACTTTTCGCTCAGTCACTCGTGCTCACTTATTCGGTCTCAGAGAGTTACACAGAAGAAGCAATCGGGCGTGTTACAATAAGTATTTATTGTACAGTTGTTCTTCTAGTGTAAAATAGATGTGCTGCAATAATTGTGAGATAGTAGCAGATTAATATAATCAGCAGTATAGTGAATACAAAGGGATAGTACAGTTCTACTATTTGGCAATAATCATAAATGCATACATGGATATAAAATGCATGATAAAAGAAAGCGCGTACTCCTACGATGCCTATCTAGATGTACCTAAGTGTACCTAGCATGTGAGTAGGTGTGAAGCCAAGAATCCCTCTAGGATTTGGTCGAACCCCATTACCTGGAGAGAGAGAGTGTGGGACCCCGTCCTGGTCTCGAGTTGGACACCCCGCAAGGGATGTGTTGGACCACTGTCAGCTGGAGAGTCTGCATGCAGGAGACTCAGCGTCTCTGGTCAGTGTGTCGGCCTGGAAGTCTCAGTTCCCTCTAACTAACACTAGCAAGATGTGTGGTATTTATGCAGAAAGTATCTAGGGTTCCTTTGTCCCTTGTTTCTTGTGTTAGCCATTGTTGGGTTTAAGGATGACGTATGGGATGAACCTTGAACGTAGATATTATGCAGGTGGTGTAGCCCCAGCCTGGTTTCCCAGAACCCTTATGAATATTCATTCATACTGTGTGAGTCTATTGATGAAGTTATAGGACACTATTGTTCAGGGAGAAAGCCTCCTTCTGTGCCCAGGACTAGAACTAGGTAAAGGTTCAATCCTAAAAGGTCCGTTACTGTGTAGTATAGGGGGGGAAATTTAGGTGAAGGTGTAAGATATTGCCCAGGACTATATTAGGGTACCTATATGAAACATAACAATATTGAAGATAAGGTTTTGGATTTTATGAAAAAAAAAGTGGGTTGATTCAATTTTATCTTCTCCTGCTGTGGGTAAAAAAATGGTGTTGCTCTTCTTTTCGCAAAAAGGTTGCATTGTCAGATATTAAGTAAATCTTCGAATGCAGAAGGTAGATATGTCATAGCAAAAGTTAAAATTCAAGATACAGTTATGTTTTTAATTAATGTGAATGGGCCAACAGTTGATGACCCTAATTTCTGCTCCATTTTATCTACTGAAGTTCTCAAGTTGGGAAATGTCCCACTTATAGTTGGAGGTGATTTCTCTCTCTATGGTATTACAACTTAACTCAAATGTTAAAGCTCAATCCAGATGGCGCATGAATACTAACATTGTTCTGAATAAACTAAATAAACCAAAAGTTTTAACTGCACTTCAAGAGTACTCCCAGCTTAACCCAGAAGGCTCTACGTCTATGGTGAATCAATGGGACGCTTTCAAAGTCTATATTAGAGGGACTTCCATTTCTCTTATGGCACATGAAAACAAAACTTTCAATGCAAAAATTAAACAATTGGACAAACAAATTGCAAAATTCGAGAGACTTTTTATTACTTCTAATGACCCCCAATTTAAAATAAACCTACAAAAACTGCAATATGAGTTTAACTCAATTTTAAGTAAAATAGCTGGTATACAACTTTCTAACTCTAAAGCCAAATTTAGTTTTAATGCTAACAGATCTGGTCGGCTTTTGGCCAACTACTTACGCATTAAAATAGATAAAACACAAATAAATTCAATTCATGGCCCCAATGGGAAAATGGCATTGTCACAAAAGATATTGTTAATGAATTTCTAAAGTATTACTCTACCCTATATAATAAACCGCAATTCGATGATCCTTCCTTGATTGATTCTTTTTTATATAAATGTGGATTACCTAAAGTTCCTCAGTTAACCAAGGATAAATTAGATTTACCTATTACTGAAGAAGAAATTCAATTAGATATTAAATCTCTTAAACAAAATAAATCCACAGGTCCTGATGGAATTCCAGCAGAATTTTATAAAGAATTTGATTTGCAACTTATTCCTCATTTGTTTATACTTTTTACCTTTTTTAGTGGTGCAGGGTCAACTTCAGGTTCTTTTACCGAAGCTTTGATTGTAGTTATACCAAAACCTAACAAAGACCCGACACTTGTATCTAATTATCGCCCTATTTCCTTAATAAATCAGGATTGTAAACTATATGCCAAAATACTTGCAACCAGATTGACCTCCGTTTTGGATTCCCTTATCCATCCTAACAAATCTGGTTTCATGCAAAAATAGATATTCTGTCAATAATACAAGAGTTTTATTGCATGCTATCGAACAGGGTCAACTTTATCGTTCCAATCTGGAGTACTCGCATTGGATGCTGAGAAAGCTTTTGACAAAGTTCGTTGGCAATTTCTATTTCATACTTTAGCAGCATTTAATTTCGGTGATTTGTTTATTCGTATGATATCTGCTCTCTACTCTACCCCTACCACTCGTTTATTTATTAATGGTCAAATTTCAAATCAATTTTTTCTTTTTAGAGGTACTAGACAAGGTTGTCCACTATCCCCGCTGCCATTTCTTCTTGTTATCGAACCTTTGCTTGTTTCCATTAGAAAATGTAATGATATCACTGGTATTAATATTAAAGTGGTCACCATTAAAACATTAGCATATACAGATGATGTACTTTTGTTTATTAGTAATCCTGAATCCTCACTTCCTCCTTTATTAGATAATATCTCATCATATTGCTTAATTTCTGGATATACGTTAAACACCAATGAAACTTAATTTTTTTCCTTAAATCCTCATTATGCCCCAGATATGTCACCCATAAAAGAAATAATTTAGCAAAGAGATAAGATCAAATACCTTGGCATTTTGTTCTCTTCGTCTATAAAAAAACAATTACATTAAAATGTGAATCTATTTTAAACTACATTAAAGATAAATTATCTAAATGGTCTTCACTTCGCCTTTCCTGGTGGGGGAAAATGGAATCAATAAAAATGACTATAGCACCAAAATTCTTTTTTTTTCTAGCTATGATTCCTAGTCAATTTCCTATGAAGTTTTATAAAATTGTTGATCAACATCTTTCTAAGTTTCTTTGGAATAATAAGTCACCTCGTATTGGCTATAAAAAACAAAAAATGGCAAAGTGTAATGGAGGATTTGGTATGCCAGATTTTTTTTAACTATCATAAAGCGTTTATCTAAAAACAAAGCTCTCTTTGGTTTAATCATTCCCACCTTAATAACCCTCCTACATGGCTTCTTATAGAAAAGAGTTTGGTAACTCCGTTTCCATTGTCTACCTTGTTAAAAATTGTCTAACAATTCAATGTTATTTAACAAGTCTATTATTTTGAAATCCACAAAGTTAATATTAAATGATTTAGACTCACTTTTTCAATCAACTATTTCAAATACTGTAGATATGTCATTATGGTACAATCCACGATTAAACCTTTCTCGAACTGGTAAATGTTGTCATTTATGGATTAACGCTGGTCATTTTTACCTAAAAGATATTTACCATAATAATACTTTTGTATCGTTTGATGTATTGCAGGCAAAATTTCATTTACCCTCTTCTGATTTTCTCAAATATTAACTTTTATGTGATTCTATACTAGATTCCTTTCCTAATAATATTCCTTCAAATATAAATTCAGATTTAACAATTTATATTCAAATGGTATCCTCTTCGTCTCATGCTGTTTCATTAATGTACAAGAAGCTGAATGCATTTCAAGGTAACAATATTGATGTAATTTCAACGTTTTGGAATAATGAACTCTCAATTTCTTTCTCATGTGATACATGGAAAAAAATATGGTTGAATAATATTTCAGGATGGTTACCTGTATCACTTTATCAAACAAATTCCTATATTCTGTTTAATTGCTTATGTACCCCCTTAAAGTTATTTCAGGCTAAGCTTCTTCCGAGTTCAAATTGTTGGCATTGTAACTCGTATATTGGTTCGTTAAAACATATGCTTTTGAATGTACATCTGTTTTTAAATTTTGGAAAGAAGTTTGGGACGTCATACTAAAAATAGTCAATATCTCTGATGGGCTTTCATTTAAAATGTTGATATGCAAATCTGTTGTTCTTTCTAAAGAATTGTCTGACTTAGATTTTAAACTTTTCTATTTTTTGTTGTCAGCCGCTCTAAAGTCTATTACAACTTGTTGGAAAGATGTGTCATTATTATCTGTTCATGCTTGGTGGTCATGGATTATTTTCACTAGAAGAGGTGCCAATTTATCTTTGTCTGGTATTACTCATAACTGTGACTCTTATCATTCATTTTGGAAACCGATTGATCATTATTTATCTTCTTAGCAATATCCCCTTCTATTTATTGCCTTACATTATAAATTACTCATGTTTTAACTTATAGTAGCTCTACTCAAAATTGCTTTTTTACTATATTAACTGCTTGTTTCTTTCCCTTCCTTTATATTTTATGATTACTACTTTCATATTATATTGTACCTGTTTTATATTTACTTAATGTTCTCCATAGATAAGTTTCTTATCTGGGTACTCTGTACGGTGCTCTTTTTTGTAAATGTCACTGTTTATTATAAAATTTAATAAACAATTTTGAACACCAAAAATAATGAAAACTCTTAATCAAGAGCGAAAGTCATAGAAATTTAAAATCCACCATCAAACAGGTATTTTAATTTTTCACAATGCCCCTGCAAGGGTAGAAGTGTTGAAGCAGCAGGTCATCTTCTGTTCAAGCTGCCCTAAATTTAAGCAAAGCTAAATTTTCTCCTTTCTTGCCATAGTAAGTCAAACATGGGCTTCCCAGCACAGAATTCTATATATAGATATATCACCGTTTCATGTAAAGGTGTATATCATAGGGAATCCCACAGCCTTGTATGCCCCTGCCCATGGGGCACATACTCATCTTATTACACAAATGGTTCAATTTAGTTTGAACTCTTCCGACAAATATTTAGGCTTCTGTCACCTTTGTAGTGTGTATCCCGCAATGGATGTTTTCACCGTGTTAAATATTTGGTTAATTTTAAACTAGCATACAGATAGCTGGTTGTACAAAAAGCCAGGTGTCCAAAGTGTGTCATAAAACATGAAAAAAGACCTATGATACTGCAGCATGATTACAGCATGGGTGTATGTCTGAATCAAGGGACCTATAGTAACAGCTAGAACTTAAGATGAACCCTGCTGCAGAAAATACTTCTTGCTGACTCCAGGGACCTCTAGCAATGAGCTAAGATACTGAAGCTTGCTACTTGAAAATATTTGTGTCTGTCTACAAGGACTTAAATATTGAACTAAGGTACTGCTGTTGGATACAGTAAATGATATGTGTCTGATTCAAGGGGCCTCTAATAACAACCTAAGGTACTACATCCTCCTACAGAATGGATTTTCGTCTGACTCAAGGGACCTCTAGTAACAACCTGAGGTACTACAGCCTGATTACAAGGACATATATCTGACTCCAGGGACCTACAGTCGGAGCCCAAGGTGCTTAACCCTACTACAGAATCCTTTTTTACTATTATACTGGACTTCCACTAACGACCTAAAGTACTGGAGCCTGCCACAAAAAAGGGTTTATGTTTGACTCCAGGGACCTCTAGTAAGGATCTAATGTACTCAAGTTTACTACAGGAAAGCATTTGTGTCTGTCTACAGGGACCTCAAGTAATTGCTAGATAAGCTAAGGTACTTTACCCTGCTACAGTATAGATTTGTTTCTAACACCAGGGACCTCTAGTAATGACATAAGGTACAGCAGCCTATCACAAAAAAGGATTTGTGTTTGTCTCAGGGACCTCTAATAACTAAACAGAGATACTACAGTCCCCTAAAGAAAATTATTTGAGTGTGACTCCAGGGACATCTAGTAACGACCTGAGACACTGCAGCCCCGCCCACAAAGAGATTTGCGTTTAACTTCAGGGTCCTCTACTTATGAACTAAGATTCTGCAATCTTCTACAGAAAAGGATTTGAGCCTGACTCCGTGGATCTTTTGTAATAACTTAAGGTACTACAGCCTGCTATATAAAAGATTTGTTTCTGACTCTAAAGACCTCTTAATTGCCTAAAGTACTGAAGCCTGCAAGAGAAAATGATTTGAATCTAACTCCGGAGACCTCTTGTAGTGCCCTATGGTACTACAGCCTGCTACAGATAAGATTTGTTTATAACACCAGGTACTGAAGCCTGCTACAGAAAGGAGTTTTGCATGGCTCAAGGGACCTTACTACCTAAGGTATACCAGCCTCCTAGAGCAAGGACACATGTTTAATTGGAGAGATTTCCAGTAATAAGCATTAGCAAAGCTTAAAGGTCTGGCTTGTTTTTCCAGTCACAAGTCAGACCTACTGGCTATGTCAATGTTTGCTTAAAAAAATTGAAGACCTATTTGTTTTGCCAAAGCTTGTTTCTTCTTTCTGCCATGAGGGTTGTCGAAATAGGTCATGACAGTAACTGTCATTGATTTCATAGACACGGCCATACTATTTACGCTAAAAAACAAACTGTCCTTCTATTTGGTCACTTTGAAATATTCTTGACATTTTCTCCTTTTATTTTGTAAACGGAAGGGGCTATTTATCATTTGTACACAATCTGTGCTATTTATAAAATTAGAATGGCAAATTTAGAAATCCAACTTCTGCTTCTTGAGCTTCAGTGTTATGGCTCACAGATATTTTATGCTAAAGTCTGGAAGTATTTGGCTGAATGGAATGACTATACAATTAAGTCTGCAAAGAACAATGCATATGTTTTAATGCATGTTACATAAATGTTTTTTCACTCATGAGAATACATTGTTTGTTCCCTGTTTCAGGCCTGTCAAAACAGCAGCAGCTGATAAGCAGCAGCAAATGGAATTCAGGCAAATAGTTGATTTTTGAGATGCAGTGGGAGTGGCACTCAAATAGGACAATAGGTGCTAGGGGGCTCCTGTAGGAGGCATGTTGGGTGGAGACAGAGTAATCTAAGGGTGGGAGGAGTAGGCGGAGTGGCACTATGCGGAATTCCGCGTAGTTGCCTAAAAACTCAGTGGAATTCCGCTCCACCCTACACGCAGACCTCAGCTTACCTCTGCCGGCGGCCCGTCACCCGTAGCGGTGATCCTGGTGTTTCCTCCACTCCTTCCTGACTCTGGGCTGCCTCCTTGGTGCAGGATGTTCCCCATTCCTGGGCTGTGAAACTCCTTCGCTGCAGGACTCGCGAGGATTGCGCATGCACGCTCATGGGGAGTGGAGACCTTAACCCTGTCTCCACTCTGCATGTGCGTGCATGCGCAGTCCTTGCGAGTCCCGCAGCGACGGGGTTTCACAGCCCAGGACTGGAGGAAAAGAAGAATCCTGCACAGAGGAGGCAGCCCGGGAACAGAGAATGCCACGTCGAAAATCAGGTGAGGAGGACTCGGGCAGAGGCAGGTTTTGGGTGCTTGGTTAGGGGTGGGTGGCAGGGGCAAACTCTGCCACGTGGCGGAATCAGTTTTTTTTTGCCAACTTTGTGCTCCCTTCAGAGCACAGAGTTGGCAAAACTCTGCACACTGTCCTGTCGGAGCGGAGTTCGCTACCCACCCCTACTTTTATTGAACAGGGGAGGTAAAATCAGGAGAGAGGTAAGCTCTGCTTTACAAGGGGAAGTATCTATTAATTCAACTGCCATATGTTTTCACATTATGCACACAGCAGACTGAGTTTCAGGCATAGATCCCCAATGGTACCACACCATGAGTAGCCCCTTCAGCAACACTGGCATGTTAGTCACCTGCCCAGTGTGTCTTGTGAATTGGGGTTTCATTTTAACATGTTAAGCAATGGTTTAAGTGGGCTGGGCTCTGTCTCAGCTGGGACCACATTTCTGACCATATCAGCTTTGCCTCAGGAAAAGAAATCAAAGAAATCTGTAAGCACAAAAAATACAAATTAAACAAAATGCTGATTGACAGGGTTGCAGGCTGTTCCTGACTAAACTCATTGTGGGGGAGACATGGGGAAGGAAGTACACGGTTGATGACCAGTAGGAAGATAAAGACGAGAGGGTGGATCACTAGCTGGGCTAGGCCAACCAGAGCCATGGGGATCAAGAGAAGAAGGACCAGGACCAGCAAGACCTAATCCACAAGTACCAGGGTGACCTAGGCCAGAGGCCACTAATATCAAATAGATGACTAAGAACAGGACCAGGAGAAATAACATTAAAGGTACTGGAACCAGAATGACAAGGATCAGAAGAACCAGGAGGATGTGGTGCAGGAGTATAAGGACACAGAGGACTATGGCCAGAAGAATCAGGTAAAAGGACCAGGAGGCTCTGGACTAGCAAGTCAGGGAGAGCTAGGAGTGTCTAAAAACTCTGACCAGGACCAGGAAGACGAGGAAGTCCAGGGTCAAAAGTAGTAACTCCATGTGAACAGACTCAAGAGGCCCCGTGCCAGGAGAACAAGGGAAAGCATTACCAAGGACAGGAGGCCCAATTCACAGAGATTAGACCAAGAAGTACTAAGGGACCAGACGCAGAAAGACAAGGGCTGTTAAGACGACGATCATGAAGAAATAGGACCGGCAGGATGGGCAGGACCAAGAGGCTCTTGACCAGCAGGACCAGGAGAAATTGAAAGGACTAGGAAGACCAGACCCAACAGAACCAGGATTAGAAGGTCCATGATAGGCAGACTCAGCAGGACCGTAAACTAGGATATCAAGGCCTACATAGACCAAAGTGGCAAGCGCCACCTTGCCTAGGAAGACCAGGGACAGGTGGACAAGAAAGACCAGATCCAGAAGAGCCACTATTAGGAAGACCAGGACACTATGGGCCAGGGTCAGAGGACCAAGAACAAAGTGGAACAGGCAAACCAGGTATCAGGGGGACTAGTAGCACTAGGTTTGGGCTAAAGGATCAGGTGGTCTGGAGATCTAGGAAAACCAAGACCAGTGGGACCAGCAGCACAAGACCAGACCCATGAAGTCCAGGCAAAGGATTACCAGAAGCAAGTAGACTACAACTGCACTGCCCATGGGAAACAGGAGCAGTAGGATTAGGAGCTGGGGACTATGTAAACCAGGAAGCAGGACCAGATGGGGAGGGACCAGAATTAAGGTGAAGAAGATGACAAGGGCCAGTACTAGGAGCCTTTCAAACACCAGGAATCAGAGTACCTGGATACGTTCTGAGAAGAACCAGGAAGGACTATACCTAGCAGAAGCAGGACGCCCTGCACAGTCTGATCTAGGAAACATTAGGATGATCAGTGGCGGGTCGGGATACATTTTTAGAAATAGGATTATGCAGAAAATATTTTTGATTCAATGCCCCTTATGCTTTTTTGTAAAGAAATAGTGCCTGATTTAGAGTGTGGCAGACAGGTTACTATGTCACAGACATGGCAAGTATCCTGTCTGCCTTATTACAAGTACATCATACCCTGTGACACTTGAAATAAGGCAGACAGCATATCCATCATGTTTGTTATGGAGTAACCCTTCAGCCAAACTTTAAATCAAGCCTTTAGACTTGAATGACAATGTAGATATTTGGGACCTGCAGCAATAGACTAGATTAAAGTCCTCCAATTGACCTGCAGTGTGTGACAGATCTCTTTAGTTATTCCATACCTGTTCATTTAGTGATGGCTAGTTTATTGGCTGCATAGAATTGGTGATGACCAACACTCCTTGAATGAATGTAAGAGGTGTAAGCTACAGTTGGCTGCCGACCACTAAGTGTTATATTATTAGGCTTAGTGTGGGCCAGAAATGTTATGTACGAACTTACATAGCTATATAATTCCCCGGTGAAGCATTGGTCAGCTCTCCTTAACTTGCCTGCTTATCAAAATTAGTTTGCTGCTTGGGTTGCATCCAAACTGTGGATTGTAAGCTGAAGATTGAGTTTGAGTGTGTGACTGTCTTTCCATTTTCTGTTACTGAGATGTGTGGTGGTGTAGTTGTCTCAGAAGTAGCCATGATTTCAGCTGTCTTTTGTAGGCATAGGCTCCTGGATACTTCAAATGCTGACTGGCAGTGTGTTCCAGAGCATGGTGGCTTGTACTGAGAAAGCATTGTGTCCCCTGGATTTCTTATGGTAAGATGGTATGGTAAGTGGTACAAACCTGGATCATAGTGTTCTGATTTGTTTGTATTTCTTGAATTTAGCTTGTAATTATAGCAGACCTTTTCCTTGGAGGCTCTGTGAACAATGGAAAGTACCTTGAACATTGCCCTTCTTGCT
This sequence comes from Calotriton arnoldi, assembly GCA_963921515.1. Lineage (NCBI taxonomy): Eukaryota > Metazoa > Chordata > Amphibia > Caudata > Salamandridae > Calotriton > Calotriton arnoldi. The sequence continues at coordinate 90,145 of CAWUFW010020356.1, forward strand.
ACAGGTAGCCAGTGGAGTGACTGCAAGACTGCCATGTGTTCTCTTGGGTGCAGGCAGAGAAGAAATATTGGAGAAGCATTTTGGATGAGTTGTATTTTGTGTATTATGAGTGCCAGTGCACCGAGATATAGACTGCTGGCATAGTCAAGCTTGGAGATTATGAGTGTGAGGATGGCTTGTAGTTTCTATTGGTATCCAAGGTATGGAAGGATGCAATGTAGTGATTTCATTGTGTAGAAGGCACTCTGTTAAACATTGATAACGTGGTATAAAATATAGGTCTGAAGCCATGGTTATTCCTAGGTTTCTGTCTTCACTTGATATTGTTGGAGGGGCTCATGTTCCTTAGGCCATATGGCAGTAGGCTGGCATTTTTGTCATTGTTCACAGTCATAAGCCCTGTCTTTGCAATATTTAGGTTAAGATGATTTTTCGTCAGAGCATCGATGTGTTTATGGCTCAAAGGCAGTCATCAACTTTTAAATTGTAGAGGTCTTCCAGACCATCCATTTTTGAAAATGATTTGGGTGTCATTTACATATCTGTAACAGCAGAGGTTGAATAATTTAATCAGGTTTGGTAAGGGGGTTAGGAAGATGTTGAATAGTAAAGGGAATATGATTGACCCCAGTGGTATGCCACAGTGCTGTATGTGAGAAGCTTATATGAAAGGTGGTATTAACATTAGTTCGCTGTCACAGCTGAGAGGCAGATAATTCAAGGGCATTTGCTGTGCTGAACTCCCTTCTCACCTTTCAAGCATGGTATGTCAAACAAGAATTTGATGTGTGAAGAGATTGCACAACTGTACAGGACATTGAGTCACATTGTTCTTAATCCAGCAACTTTCCTGAAATTTCCTATTCCTGATACATAAGTTGGTTGCCACTACCCAAACCTGCCAGTCATTTAGAAGCAATGCCCAATCAGAAAACTCCAGATTCGAATATGGCATGGTGCTTTGATTAGCCTAGTGTGCTGGGGCAGAGTTATCACAACTCAGGTACGACTTATATTTGACTGACATTGCTCCAGCCCTCACTGGCCTGTTGTAAAAAATAGCCTTGAGATATAAAGTATCTGATCTACAGATATTTATTTGTTTGCAGGAGCCAGATCATTGGTTAGGTTAATATCTTGCTGCAGAGGGAGGTACATACCTTAACTCTCTGTAGTGGGAATCTGAAATGACCCCATATGCCCTGTCATGTCACAAAGGGCTGCTATAACAGACTATCTTTCAAACATGCTTTATTATCTAGACAATCCTGCCAGGCTCAACACACTGAAGATTCATCTCCTTGAACCAAATATTGTGGAAACCATAATCAGTGCATCTGGGGCTGTATATTGTAATTTAAGATATGTGTAGTATGAATCTGCTTATTGAAATGTATTGACTTGACTTCTTTGAAAGTCAGCTTTATCTTTATCTAATTTATGGCCATAGCAAATAAATTGTGGTTATGAGTACCTATATAATTAATGTACTAAATGCATAATATTTGGTGAACATTTGGGGTTTATTGGGAGAAAAGTGGGAACGTTGTGTGGTAGGAATTTCATGGATCTTTACAGATTCTGGAATATTCCTTCACAAAAATGTAAGGAAAATCTGTGATTTAGCCAACGTTTTGCGTTTGCAGTGCATTCTGGATAAGAAAAAGTATTAGGATCCATGCAAACTACACCAGCACAGTCTTACCTAGGTATCTTCTATTCAGAAATGCCTGAGCCTTGAAGGTTTCCCAAGGTGCCGACCAAGCCCTGGCCTAAATACCACCACTACCCACATCACCAGAATTGGTCAACTTGAAAGGCAAAATCTTGATCTTTCCTTGTGTCTAAAGGGCCTTAGGGAGCCTTTCCTTTCACAGGTGATAGCTCAGTCACACAAGTGGTATACTACTATTATGAGGAGGAGTAAAATGAACGCTGTGTGGTAGGACACTTGTAGATCCCTGCAGATTCTATTAGTGCGTTCTGTTTTCACTTTTATTTTGCTGTGTAATGTTAAGTGTGCACAGCGTGCTGCGCAATACAGCAAAACAACATTTTTAACTTAGGACTCTTGAGAAAGATTTTCCTCGCATGCTGACTTTGATTTTGGAAGTGTCAACATTCCTGGTGTTTTTAACAGAAACATTTTCTTTTTCAATACTGTTGAAGTCAATCGCGCGTCAAAGGGTCGTCGTCCACCTTAAATCCTACCAAATCCATGCAGCCTATGTTCTGTCCAACAAGAATTGACAACAAGCTGCAGCGATATGATGGCCAAATTGCACTAACTTCTTTGTTCCATGATCGTAGGGCACTTCTCTAAGTTCCAGGAGGCTCCCAGGATGGTGAACTTCTGGGATTGGGCTACAACAAAAAGCACAGTGGTCAAAGAAAGGTGGCAGGTGCTTCGAATGGCCAAATACAGCCAAGAGAAAGTTTAAGTTGCCATACATGGTCTATGGAGAAGAGAGCTATAGACAGAATAAACAATATTGAGAAGTACAAAGAAGATAGAAGAGAAGAAAGAGAGAAGAAGGTCTAGAAAAGGAGAGTAGATAGAAAAAGCAAGGGAGATCAAGGAGTCACAAGAAGTGGAAGATAGATGCAGCAGCAAACAGAAAGGATAGTGGGAAAAGGTTTAGAGAGGCAGCGGTGGCAGAGAATGGGAGTGAATAGAGAAAGTAAAGGACAAAATGTAGAGCTGGTACACAGAGAAATGGTGAATGGAGATTTTAAGTGGAATTTATAGCTTATCATGTTTTGGCCAACCTGGCTCAATGTGATTTCAAAGCACAATTTTGCACTTGATTTTCTAATAGGGATCTTAGTGTAACATCGCAAAATTACCTTGCCCAGTGATCTTTAAAATCCTCATTAGGTCTAACCATTGTTACTTGATCCACATTACTTTTTGCTAATTACTTAACAATGACACCCCCTTGTTATTTGTTTCCATATGCTCTTGGTGGGAACTGCTTACTGCTTCTCTTTTAATGCATATCAGCCAGATCTACATTTGCGGGTATAGTTGCTGGAAAGTACAACCAACCTACTAGATAGAAGATTAAAGTTTTATTAAGGAGGTTATTTGGCTTTCTAGTGTACATTTCAATATGGCAGTCTCTTAACTGTTTTATAGCATAAAACTTGACTTTTATCTGCATCTGTAGTAATGCTGAACAATCCCTCTGCAAGTTAATATATTTTCCAGTTCTAGTACACATGGAAGATTTCCATGCTTTCTACATTTGCCACACAGAAAAGTGCATGTTTGTCCAAGGAATGTTAGGCACATATGGGGTACCATCTAGAGGGTCCTCTGCAAGGAGTCTATTGCATCTGAAAGAGTAGAAAATGGCCATAATTCTGGAGATGGAGGACTCTGTAGCATCCAAATGGGAGGTATCATGGAAGTAGCACCAAACAGAGATGTTATCACAGAGCAGGATCCTAGATGGAAAATGTGAAACCACCACACAGTGCATTGGAGGCAGTGCTGCTGCTAGTGTCCTCAGTCAGGCAACAGGCCTCAACAGGCAACAGGCCTCAACTGGACTCATCCCGGACTCACACAATCTCCTATACTTTACAATGGCTACCTGCCTTGCTGTTCAATGTCTAACGAAGGTCTCCTTTTGTGCAATACCTTTCGCACAACCTGCCTGTAACTATGAGGGGTGTATGCCAATGTCGGAGCCTTGCAGTTTTGATTGGTGCTTTTGATGAAATGGAATTAAACTATCCATCTTTTGTCACGACCTTACAGTGAAATTCAATGTAGTACTTCTAAACTTTCCCTGTAAAATTACATTTAAATTCTATTTAGATTTTAACTTTGTTGAATCCCTAAAATGTTTAAAACACACTAATTTCCAAACATATTATTGATGGATATGTCCCAGGCTCTCTGCAGAGTTATTTTAAATTAGTGGTGAGCTAAATTAAAACTTCACTTACAAAGTTGTTCGGAATTAGGAACCTTTACACTTTATGAAGCAGATGAAGTTTCATAAATTTACATGAGGTAGGGTTCATCCTTTTGGGCCTTCCAGGTGTGATGATTTTATGATGCAGAATATCCCAGGTAGGACATCTTTCAGCAAAAGAAAATTGAGTGTTGAGGCTGACCATCCACCACCTGAGGTAAGAGGTATGGGACTGAGGGCTCTGAGCTAAGGCCAGTTTGCTTTTGTTTTAAAAAAAGTACAAAAAAGAACTTGATAAGCTTTGAATTGCACAAAGCCTGAACAGTTTAGAAAATCCACAAGTTGTGAGCCAGCCTACTTTACAACTTTACATCCATCTAATTGATAGGATTTAAACTTGAATTGTGAAAAGTTGACTGAGTGCACGTTAATATGTACCATAAAAAATCCATGTATTCCTTCACTTAGAATCACACGGTGTGCACCTGAATATAGAAACCACAATGTTAATGTCACACAATTTCGAGAACAAAATATTGAATCCAAAACATTGACAGGTGCAGCACTTATCTGTACCTAAAATATATATATATATATATATATATATATATATATATATATATATATATATATATAAATATATATATATATATATATATATATATGCAGCAAAGTTTCGCGTTTCCCTCTGCCTCAGGAATGGCGGCGGGCTACCGGCGAGGTCGCGACCCTCTAAACAAGCAAATACCAATCCTTCTTGCAGTATCGAAAAGATTGTGCCGAGCCCAATATCTGTTTCAACGTGGTTTATTTAATCCAATTCATATGGCAGTAGATAGTTATAGTTAGGACCTATTTTCCATAGGAAATCCGTGACATTCTATTTGAAATAACTCTTGCGCCGGTTGACGAATCTTCGCGAAAGCTTCCAACTTGTTGGGGCGCTCCGCTCCGCTCCTACCCTGAAAGTCTCGGGTTGATTCGTCAAGCGGGGGCCGAGAAAAAAGGGGGGTCCCAAAACGCGTTTTCCCCATTCATTTTTCCATAGGATCCTTTCATCGCGGCTACAGCCCGAACTGCTGAACGGAATTACACCAAATTTGGTAAAGAGGTAGCCCTTGGTTCAGTGTCGTGCCTTTTGCTTAAATGGTGTAAATCCGTTCAGTAGTTTCTGAGAAAATCACAAATAAAATCACATATATATCTATGGCGAGTAGGGTCCGCGTACCCTTCCGATCACGAGCTGCATGCTAATTGGCTGTCAACACTCCAAATCAGGAAGTGTTGGCAGCCATTTTGTCCCTCGGTAGAACCGAGGGACAGAAACAAGTGCGCAAAGCGCAAAAAGGGGGCAGGGTAGAAACACCCTGTCCCCCTAGGTCTGCTCAGGGGGTCCCACAAGGACACCCTGGGGAGAAAAAAGCATTTTTTTTATTTTAAATCGGCGGGATGCGCTTAGGGTGCGCGGATCCCACCGAGAAAAAAAAAAAGAAACAAGTGCGCAAAACGCACAAAGGGGGCAGGGTAGAAACACCCTGACCCCCTAGGTCTGCTCAGGGGGTCCCACAAGGACCCCCTGGGCAGAAAAAAGCATTTTCTCAACAAAAAAAATCGGCAGGATGCGCTTAGGTTGCGCGAATCCCGCCGAAAAGAAAAAAAAACGAAGCGCGGTCTCCCGCGCTTCATTGTTAATTGGCCCCGGGTGGGCCAAGTCCCGGGGGCATGGGGGGTATTTATAATATGTGGGGGCCTCTAAGGCTCCAAGCCCGAGGACCGCCACCCCCGGGGCTTTAAAAATAAATGGTGCGGGAGGGCTCTCGGTCCTCCCGCAGCCCCGAGACCGCCACCTCCCGGGGCTTCTTTAATAATTTATTTAAAAATTACCTGTGTGCGGGGGCTCGAGCCCCCCCCACACGCCCCGGGGACCACCACCTCCCCGGGGCACTAAAAATGTCAATATGGGGGTCCATTACGGACCCCCAGAGCCCGGGGACCACCACCTCCCGGGGCTTTGTCAATGGAGGGAGGGGGCCGCGCGGCCTCCTCCTGGAGCCTGTAATGGCCCTGGGGACCACCACCCCCAGGGCCGGCTCCTGCAGTGTCCCGGGGTGCCTACCCCCGGGACACTGTAGTTTGCTATGACAGGACGGGAGCCTCGCGGCTCCGTCCTGTCATAGCAAACTGCTTGGATATTGGAGGCGAGAGCAGGAAACCTGCTCTCGCTGCCAATATCCAAAGCAAATTGCTTTCCACATGGGGAGCTGCATGTTAGCAGCTCCCCATGTGGAAAGCAATGCCGGCTCCCAAGGGACACGGGGAGCCGGCGGGACTGTGGGGGATTGGGGACCCCCACAGTCCCCAACGGAGAGGAGCCAGCCCCGGGGGATGGGGTCCCCGGGGCAAGTAGTGGCCCGGGAGGGGGGCCACGCAGCCCCCTCCCCAAAAATAATAATAAAAAAAATAAAATAAGGGCCTGCCCCGGGGGATGGGGTCCCCGGGGCAAAAGGAGGCCTGAGGAGGGGGGCCACGCAGCCCCCCTCCTTAAAAATTTATTTAAAAGTGTGGCCATGCCCCAGGGGATGGGGTCTCCGGGGCCGGATTCGGCCACGCGGCCCCCCTCCCGTTTAATAAAAAAAAAAAAAGGATAAGGCCCTGGGGGATGGGGTCCCAGGGCCCAAAAATAGGAAAAGTAAGGGGGCCACACAGCCCCCTTGGGGAAAAAAAAACGATCGGGCCGCAGGCCCGCCCCCTTCCTTTACCACTCTGCAAGCGCGCCCCTGGCGCGTTTGCAGATGGAGAACGAATTCCCCTTCAATACTGGGGGTCCCTGGGGGCCAACTAGCCCACCAGGAACCTCCAGTATGCGCCAGGGAGCTCGTTGCAGAGAGGTGTACAGAGGCCACGCCCCTTTTACACCTCTCTGCAACGCAGCTCTGTGGCGCTTTTGGAGGTACATGGTGAGCTAGTTGGCCCCCAGGGACCCTCAGGATTCAAGAGGACTTAATCCCCCAACTTAAAACGCGCCACGGGCGCGTTTGCACAGTGGTGAAGGGAGGGGCGGGGCTTCAGGTGACATGTGTGCAAACAGGCCCCGTGGCGCGTTTTAAGATGGGGAATTAAATCCCCTTCAATCCTGAGGGTCCCTGGGGGCCAACTAGCCCACCAGGTACCTCCAGTAAGCACCACGGAGCTGCGTTGCAGAGTGTTGTAAAAGGGGCGTGGCCTCTGAACACCTCTCTGCAACGCAGCTCTCTGGCGCATACTGGAGGTATCTGGTGGGCTAGTTGGCCCCTAGGGACCCTCGGGAATGAGAAGGAATTAAATCTCCAACTTAAAACGCGCCACTGGGTGTGTTTGCAGACATGTCACCTCAGGCCTCACCCCCTTCCTTCACCATTGTGCAAATATTCCTCTAAAATCAGCCGAACTACGAATTCCGATTTACTCACCTGTTATCAGGAGAGACCTCAGTGCTGCATCTTTCAGCCCAGTACTGATCCTGAAAAGTAATTCTAACCATACTTACCAGTAACTTGAATTTCCTTCCATAGGCTAACATTGACTGGTTTCACTTGGAAATTCTTCTAAGTGTGCAGTTTTGGAACTTTATAATATTCCTCTAAAATCAACCGAACTACGAATTCCGATTTACTCACCTGTTATCAGGAGAGAACCCAGTGCTGCATCTTTTAGCCCAGCACTGACCCTGAAAAGTAATTCTAACCGTACTTACCAGTAACTTATATTTCCTTCCATAGGAATCCATTGTCTGGTTTTCAGCAGAAAAGTTTCAAAGTGTCGATTTTCACAAACTACAAATATTCCTTAAAAATCGCCTGTATGACTTAAACGCATTCTTTCAACTATTTACAGGAGATGCACCAGTGCTGGATCCAGGATCCAACACTGAGTAAGAAAAAAGTAACGATAACACTACTTACCTGCTAAGGAATTTCCTCCCATAGGATAAGATTGGTGATTCTATGTGAAAAAGTTTGAAGTGTCAACTTTTAAAATACAATAATATTCCTTAAAAATCACTACTGTAACCAAAACGCTTTTACTCAACTGTTTACAGGAGATGTCCCAGGACTGAATCTAGGATCCAGTCCTGTGGTTAGAAAAGTAATCCATAAAGTAACTAATTGCATTTAACTAGAAATTCACATTGAGCTCAATGTTGCATTGTGTTTGAAATTGTGTTGCCCATTGCAACAACTGTAACTACTGTACTTAAAAGTCTATTGCCGATTTGCAAAGTATTTAAACTAAAGTAATTCATTCAGAGAAAGTATATTTTGTAATGTAATGTATAATGTAATTACAATGTAATTTAAAAAATAAAATATGTAAAAATAAATAGTTTTAAAAAATGTAGTAAATCAGTATCCAAAAAATAAATATAACAATTAATACATTTAAAAATTGTCATTTACAAAACCTTTGAAATTCACTGAAAAAAACTATAGGTTTCAGACATGTTATAGTTAGGAATTAGCATTTAAAAAACCTTTGAAATTCACTGAAAAAACCATAGGTTTTAGGGACAGTTATAGTTAGAAATTAGCATTTAAAAAACCTTTGAAATTCACTGAAAAAACCATAGGTTTCAGACACGTTATAGTTAGAAATTAGCATTTAAAAAACCTTTGAAATTCACTGAAAAAACCATAGGTTTTAGGGACAGTTATAGTTAGTTGGACATTGCACTCGTACAAAACCCGTGAAATTCCCCGTTATAGTTAGTTCAGGTAACTATAACTCGCGCCCCATAATGCACTGCTGATGACGTCACATATTACATCACTCATGACATGGTCAGTGACATCACTGATGACATCACTGATGACATCTCAAATGACATCACTGATGACATCACTGATGACATCATCCACGTGATAATCTGATGCACCTCCTCACACCCTAATATAACCTTTGATACACCCACTCTAAATAACAGACTGCCATTCGCAAAACCATAGACACTCCAACACCAATAACTACATACCCACTCACTGATTCTTAGGTCTACACACACATCCACTAACTCACCCGTAAAGTCACTCATACTTACGGTCACTCAGTACAGGACTATCATATGCACTCATACTCCTATATAGACACTCACACACCGCCACTCATCCATAGAGGTACTCACACACCTAGTCAGTCATGCAAATAATTATTCACACTGCCATTTACTCACCTATACAGTCATACACACAGCAGCTCACTTACTCATACAAATACTAGCACATTTTTACGCTCTTATACAATCACTGATACAAGCACACACTCATCCATACAGCCACTCTCACAATCACACACTCTCACTTATAGCCATTTATATACTCCAACACACATATATACTGCCTTTCACATATGTAGTTACTCACACATGTACCACTGGGACATACATTCACTCACTAACACACTCTTACACACACTTACCCACCCATACAGTCTATCACAGATGCACTCTTGAAACCATCCACTCAGTGAATCACCCACTCACACATCTATCCACAGAGTCGCACACACCCCACCCACACAAACACTCAGGAACCCATACAGATACTCAGACAACTAATAAATTACTCATATAGACACTAATGTAGCTATTCACAAACCCATGCAGCCACTTACACAGCAACAGACAGACGGATTCAGACATTCACCCAGTTTAGTCACTAACCCATGCATTCAGTAAGATACGTTTAATCACTCACTTATACAGTCAGTCACGTACCTACTAAATCCTCCATACAGACACTTATACACCCACTCATTCCTCAATACAGCTTGGCATATATATAAAACAAAATTAAACTTTACAGAAACACAGTCACTGGATGATGTCATCAGTGATGTCATCAGTGAGGTCATTTGAGATGTCATCAGTGATGTCATCAGTGATGTCACTGACCATGTCATGAGTGATGTAATATGTGACGTCATCAGCAGTGCATTGCGGGGCGCGAGTTATAGTTACCTGAACTAACTATAACGGGGGAATTTCACGGGTTTTGTCACGAGTGCAATGTCCAACTAACTATAACTGTCCCTAAAACCTATGGTTTTTCAGTGAATTTCAAAGGTTTTTAAATGCTAATTTCTAACTATAACGTGTCTGAAACCTATGGTTTTTCAGTGAATATATATATATATATATATATATATATATATTCACTGAAAAAACCGTAGGTTTCAGACATGTTATAGTTACAAATTAGCATTTAAAAACCTTTGAAATTCACTGAAAAAACCATAGGTTTCAGGAACGTTATAGTTACAAATTAGCATTTAAAAAACCTTTGAAATTCACTGAAAAAACCATAGGTTTTAGGGACAGTTATAGTTATTTGGACATTGCACTCGTACAAAACCCGTGAAATTCCCCGTTATAGTTAGTCCAGCTAACTATAACTCGCGCCCCGCAATGCACTGCTGATGACGTCACATATTACATCACTCATGACATGGTCAGTGACATCACTGATGACATCACTGAAGACATCTCAAATGACATCACTGATGACATCACTGATGACATCATCCAGTGACTTTGTGTTTCTGTAAAGTTTAAATATTTTTAATATATATAGGAAAAGACGTATTGAAGAATGAGTGGGTGTGTAAGTGTCTGTATGGATGATTTAGTAGGTGCGTGACTGACTCTATAAGTGAGTGATTTAACGTATCTTACTGAATGCATGGGTTAGTGACTAAACTGGGTGAATGTCTGTATCCGTCTGTCTGTTGCTGTGTAAGTGGCTGCATGTGTTTGTGAATAGCTACATGAGTGTCTATATGAGTTATTGAATGCTTGTGTGAGTATCTGTATGGGTGCCTGAGTGTTTGTGTGGGAGGGGTGTGTGCGACTCTGTGCATAGATGTGTGAGTGGGTGATTCACTGGGTGGATGGTTTTAAACAGTGCATCTGTGATAGACTGTATGGGTGGGTAAGTGTGTGTAAGAGTGTGTTAGTGAGTGAATGTATGTCCCAGTGGTACATGTGTGAGTAACTACATATGTGAAAGGCAGTATATATGTGTGTTGGAGTATATAAATAGCTATAAGCAAGAGTGAGTGATTGTGATAGTGGCTGTATGGATGAGTGTGTGCTTGTATCAGTGATTGTATAAGAGCGTAAGAATGTGCTAGTATTTGTATGAGTAAGTGAGCTGGTGTGTGTATAACTGTATAGGTGAGTAAATGGTAGTGTGTTTAATTATTTGCACGACTGACTAGGTGTGTGAGTACCTCTATGGATGAGTGGCGGTGTTTGAGTGTCTATATAGGAGTATGAGTGCATATGATAGTCCTGTACTGAGTGACCGTAAGTATGAGTGACTGTACGGGTGAGTGAGTGGATGTGTGCGTAGACCTAAGAATCAGTGAGTGGGTATGTAGTTATTGGTGTTGGAGTGTCTATGGTTTTGCGAATGGCAGTCTGTAATTTAGAGTGGGTGTATCAAAGGTTATATTAGGGTGTGAGAAGATGCATGAAATTATCACGTGGATGATGTCATCAGTGATGTCATTTGAGATGTCATCAGTGATGTCATCAGTGATGTCACTGACCATGTCATGAGTGATGTAATATGTGACGTCATCAGCAGTGCATTGCGAGGCGCGAGTTATAGTTAGCTGGACTAACTATAGCGAGGGAATTTCACGGGTTTTGTACGAGTGCAATGTCCAAATAACTATAACTGTCCCTAAAACCTATGGTTTTTTCAGTGAATTTCAAAGGTTTTTAAATGCTAATTTGTAACTATAACGTCCCTGAAACCTATGGTTTTTCAGTGAATTTCAAAGGTTTTTAAATGCTAATTTGTAACTATAACATGTCTGAAACTTACGGTTTTTCAGTGAATTTCAAAGGTTTTGTAAATGACAATTTTTAAATGTATTAATTGTTATATACATTTTTTTCATACTGATTTCCAAATTGTTTAGAAACAATTTTTTTTACATATTTTATTTTTTAAATTACATTGTAATTACAATATACATTACATTACAAAAATACTTTCTCAGAATGAATTACTTTAGTTTAAATACTTTGCACATAGGCAATAGACTTTTAAGTACAGTAGTTACAGTTGTTGCAATGGGCAACACATTTTCAAACACAATGCAACATTCAGCTCAATGTGAATTTCTAGTTAAATGCAATTAGTTACTTTATGGATTACTTTTCTAACCACAGGACTGGATCCTAGATTCAGTCCTGGGACATCTCCTGTAAACAGTTGAGTAAAAGCGTTTTGAATACAGTAGTGATTTTTAAGGAATATTATTGTATTTTAAAAGTTGACACTTAGAAACTTTTTCTCATAGAATCACCAATGTTATCCTATGGAAGGAAATTCACTTAGCAGGTAAAAACTGTTATCGTTACTTTTTCTTACTCAGTGTTGGATCCTGGATCCAGCACTGGTGCATCTCCTGTAAACAGTTGAAAGAATGCGTTTAAGTCATACAGGCGATTTTTAAGGAATATTTGTAGTTTGTGAAAATCGACACTTTGAAAGTTTTCTGCTGAAAACCAGACAATGGATTCCTATGGAAGAAAATATAAGTTACTGGTAAGTACGGTTAAAATTACTTTTCAGGGTCAGTGCTGGGCTAAAAGATGCAGCACTGGGTTCTCTCCTGATAACAGGTGAGTAAATTGGAATTCGTACTTTGGTTGATTTTAGAGGAATATTATAAAGTTCCAAAACTCCACACTTAGAAGAATTTCCAAGTGAAACCAGTCAATGTTAGCCTATGAAGGAAATTCAAGTTACCGGTAAGTACGGTTAAAATTACTTTTCAGGACCAGTACTGGGCTGAAAGATGCAGCACTGAGGTCTCTCCTGATAACAGGTAAGTAAATCAGAATTCGGATTTCGGCTGATTTTAGAGGAATATTTGTATGTTTCAAAAATCAACACTTAGAAACTTTTTCAGCAAAAAGCAGGCAATGATATCCTATGGAAGGAAATTCAAGTTACTGGTAAGTACGGTTAAAATTACTTTTGAGGATCAGTACTGGGCTGAAAGATGCAGCACTGAGGTCTCTCCTGATAACAGGTGAGTAAATCAGAATTTGGATTTCGGCTGATTTTAGAGGAATATTTTAAAGTTCCAAAACTCCACACTTAGAAGAATTTCCAAGTGAAACCAGTCAATGTTAGCCTATGAAGGAAATTCAAGTTACCGGTAAGTACGGTTAAAATTACTTTTGAGGATCAGTACTGGGCTGAAAGATGCAGCACTGAGGTCTCTCCTGATAACAGGTGAGTAAATCGGAATTCGTATTTCGGCTGATTTTAGAGGAATATTTTAAAGTTCCAAAACTCCACACTTAGAAGAATTTCCAAGTGAAACCAGTCAATGTTAGCCTATGAAGGAAATTCAAGTTACCGGTAAGTACGGTTAAAATTACTTTTCAGGACCAGTACTGGGCTGAAAGATGCAGCACTGAGGTCTCTCCTGATAACAGGTGAGTAAATCAGAATTCGGATTTCGGCTGATTTTAGAGGAATATTTGTATGTTTCAAAAATCAACACTTAGAAACTTTTTCAGCAAAAGCAGGCAATGATATCCTATGGAAGGAAATTCAAGTTACTGGTAAGTACGGTTAAAATTACTTTTCAGGGTCAGTGCTGGGCTAAAAGATGCAGCACTGGGTTCTCTCCTGATAACAGGTGAGTAAATTGGAATTCGTACTTTGGTTGATTTTAGAGGAATATTATAAAGTTCCAAAACTCCACACTTAGAAGAATTTCCAAAAGAAACCAGTCAATGTTAGCCTATGAAGGAAATTCAAGTTACCGGTAAGTACGGTTAAAATTACTTTTCAGGACCAGTACTGGGCTGAAAGATGCAGCACTGAGGTCTCTCCTGATAACAGGTGAGTAAATCGGAATTCGTATTTTGGCCTATTTTAGAGGAATATTTTAAAGTTCCAAAACTCCACACTTAGAAGAATTTCCAAGTGAAACCAGTCAATGTTAGCCTATGAAGGAAATTCAAGTTACCGGTAAGTACGGTTAAAATTACTTTTGAGGATCAGTACTGGGCTGAAAGATGCAGCACTGAGGTCTCTCCTGATAACAGGTGAGTAAATCGGAATTCGTATTTCGGCTGATTTTAGAGGAATATTTTAAAGTTCCAAAACTCCACACTTCGAAGAATTTCCAAGTGAAACCAGTCAATGTTAGCCTATGGAAGGAAATTCAAGTTACTGGTAAGTACGGTTAAAATTACTTTTCAGGATCAGTACTGGGCTGAAAGATGCAGCACTGAGGTCTCTCCTGATAACAGGTGAGTAAATCAGAATTCGGATTTCGGCTGATTTTAGAGGAATATTTTAAAGTTCCAAAACTCCACACTTAGAAGAATTTCCAAGTGAAACCAGTCAATGTTAGCCTATGAAGGAAATTCAAGTTACCGGTAAGTACGGTTAAAATTACTTTTCAGGACCAGTACTGGGCTGAAAGATGCAGCACTGAGGTCTCTCCTGATAACAGGTAAGTAAATCAGAATTCGGATTTCGGCTGATTTTAGAGGAATATTTGTATGTTTCAAAAATCAACACTTAGAAACTTTTTCAGCAAAAGCAGGCAATGATATCCTATGGAAGGAAATTCAAGTTACTGGTAAGTACGGTTAAAATTACTTTTGAGGATCAGTACTGGGCTGAAAGATGCAGCACTGAGGTCTCTCCTGATAACAGGTGAGTAAATCAGAATTTGGATTTCGGCTGATTTTAGAGGAATATTTTAAAGTTCCAAAACTCCACACTTAGAAGAATTTCCAAGTGAAACCAGTCAATGTTAGCCTATGAAGGAAATTCAAGTTACCGGTAAGTACGGTTAAAATTACTTTTGAGGATCAGTACTGGGCTGAAAGATCCAATACTGAGGTCTCTCCTGATAACAGGTGAGTAAATCGGAATTCGTATTTCGGCTGATTTTAGAGGAATATTTTAAAGTTCCAAAACTCCACACTTAGAAGAATTTCCAAGTGAAACCAGTCAATGTTAGCCTATGAAGGAAATTCAAGTTACCGGTAAGTACGGTTAAAATTACTTTTCAGGACCAGTACTGGGCTGAAAGATGCAGCACTGAGGTCTCTCCTGATAACAGGTGAGTAAATCAGAATTCGGATTTCGGCTGATTTTAGAGGAATATTTGTATGTTTCAAAAATCAACACTTAGAAACTTTTTCAGCAAAAAGCAGGCAATGATATCCTATGGAAGGAAATTCAAGTTACTGGTAAGTACGGTTAAAATTACTTTTGAGGATCAGTACTGGGCTGAAAGATGCAGCACTGAGGTCTCTCTTGATAACAGGTGATTAAATCGGAATTCGTATTTCGGCTGATTTTAGAGGAATATTTTAAAGTTCCAAAACTCCACACTTAGAAGAATTTCCAAGTGAAACCAGTCAATGTTAGCCTATGAAGGAAATTCAAGTTACCGGTAAGTACGGTTAAAATTACTTTTGAGGATCAGTACTGGGCTGAAAGATGCAGCACTGAGGTCTCTCCTGATAACAGGTGAGTAAATTGGAATTCGTATTTCGGCTGATTTTAGAGGAATATTTTAAAGTTCCAAAACTCCACACTTAGAAGAATTTCCAAGTGAAACCAGTCAATGTTAGCCTATGAAGGAAATTCAAGTTACCGGTAAGTACGGTTAAAATTACTTTTCAGGACCAGTACTGGGCTGAAAGATGCAGCACTGAGGTCTCTCCTGATAACAGGTGAGTAAATCGGAATTCGTATTTCGGCTGATTTTAGAGGAATATTTTAAAGTTCCAAAACTCCACACTTAGAAGAATTTCCAAGTGAAACCAGTCAATGTTAGCCTATGAAGGAAATTCAAGTTACCGGTAAGTACGGTTAAAATTACTTTTGAGGATCAGTACTGGGCTGAAAGATGCAGCACTGAGGTCTCTCCTGATAACAGGTGAGTAAATCGGAATTCGTATTTCGGCTGATTTTAGAGGAATATTTTAAAGTTCCAAAACTCCACACTTAGAAGAATTTCCAAGTGAAACCAGTCAATGTTAGCCTATGAAGGAAATTCAAGTTACCGGTAAGTACGGTTAAAATTACTTTTGAGGATCAGTACTGGGCTGAAAGATGCAGCACTGAGGTCTCTCCTGATAACAGGTGAGTAAATCGGAATTCGGATTTCGGCTGATTTTAGAGGAATATTTGCACAATGGTGAAGGGAGGGGCGGGGCCTGAGGTGACATCTGTGCAAACGCGCCCGTGGTGCGTTTTAAGTTGGGGGATTAAGTCCCTTGAATCATGAGGGTCCCTACGGGCCAACTAGCCCACCAGGAACCTCCAGTATGCGCCAGGGGGCTGCGCTGCAGAGACATGTACAGAGGCCACACCCCTTTTACACCTCTCTGCAACGCAGCTCTGTGGCGCTTTCTGGACGTACCTGTTGGGCTAGTTGGCCCCAGGGACCCTCAGGATTGAAGAGGATTTAATTCCCCATCTTAAAACGCGCCACGGGGCCTGTTTGCACACATGTCACCTGAAGCCCCGCCCCTCCCTTCACCACTGTGCAAACGCGCCCGTGGCGCGTTTTAAGTCGGGGGATTAACTCCCTTGAATCCTGAGGGTCCCTGGGGTGCAACTAGCCCACCATATACCTCCAAAGCGCCATAGAGCTGCGTTGCAGAGAGGTGTAAAAGGGGCGTGGCCTCTGTACACCTCTCTGCAAGGCAGCCCCTAGCGCATACTGGAGGTTCCTGGTGGGCTAGTTGGCCCCAGGGACCCCAGTATTCGAGGGGAATTGTTCCCTCTCTGCAAGCAGCGCCAGGGGCGCGTTTGCAGAGTGGTGAAGAAAGGGGCGGGGCCTGCGGGCCCGATCGTTTTTTTTTTTTCTTTTTCCCCTGAAGGGGGCTGTGTGGCCCCTTCCTTTTTCCTATTTTTAGGCCCTGGGGACCCCATCCCCAGGGCCTTACCCTTTTTTTAATTAAAATTAAAAAAAAACGGGAAGTGGGCCGCGTGGCCCCCTTCCCTGGGCCTGTATTGGCCCGGGGACCCCATCCCCGGGGCATGGCCTGTTTTTTTATTTGGAGGGGGCTGCGTGGCCCCCTCCTCAGGCTCATTTAAGGCCCCGGGACCCCATCCCCCGGGGCCGGCCTTGCACTCTTTTTAAATTATTTTCTTTTTTACTTTGGGGAGGGGGCTGCGAGGCCCCTCTGTGGCCACTTATGGCCCCGGGGACCCCATCCCCCGGGGCCTGGCTCTCGTTGGGGACTGTGGGGGCTCTCCAAGCCCCCACAGTCCCGCCGGCTCCCGTGTCCTACGGGAGCCGGCATTGCTTTACACATGGGGAGCAGCTAACATGCTGCTCCCCATGTGGAAAGCAATCGGCTTTGGATATTGGAAGAGAGGCAGGTTTCCTGCCTCTCTTCCAATATCCAAAGCAAGTTTGCAATGACAGGACGGAGCCGCGAGGCTCCGTCCTGTCATTGCAAACAGCAGTGTCCCGGGGTAGGCACCCCGGGACACTGCAGGAGCCGGCCCTGGGGGTGGTGGTCCCCAGGGCCATCAAGGGCTCCAGGAGGGGCACGCGCGCCCCCTCCCATTCAGTGCACAGCCCGGGGAGGTGGTGGTCCTCGGGGCTCTGGGAGTCCAAAACGGACCCCCATTGTAATTTTCTTAGTGCCCCGGGGAGGTGGTGGTCCCGGGCGTGTGAGGGCTGGAGCCCCCACACAGGTTTTAATTAAAAAAGAAGCCCCGGGAGGTGGTGGTCCCGGGGCTGCGGGAGGGCTCAGAGCCCTCCCGCACCATTCTACATAAAGCCCGGGGGTGGTGGTCCCGGGGCTTGGGGGCCCTTAGAGGCCCCCACACATAAAATTAACCCCCCAGCATGCCCCCGGGACTTTGCCCACCCGGGGCCAGTGCTATCGAGCGCGGGAGACCGCGCTCGATTTCTTTTCGGCAGGGTACGCGCTCCCTGAGCGCATCCTGCCGATTTTTTTTTTTTTTAAATTTTTTTGCCCAGGGGGTCCTTGTGGGACCCCTGAACAGACCTAGGGGTCAGGGTGTTTCTACCCTGCCCCCTTTGTGCGCTTTGCGCACTTGTTTCTGTCCCTCGGTTCTACCGAGGACAAAATGGCTGCCAACACTTCCTGATTTGGAGTGTTGACAGCCAATTAACATAAAGCTCGTGCTCGGGAGGATCCGCGGCCCTAGATATATCTATCTTTTTACTTTTCATTTTCTCAGCAACTACTGAACGGATTTACACCATTTAACAAAAGGGTTCTTTCTGAACCAAGAACTACCTCTTTGCCAAATTTGGTGTAATTCCGTTCAGCAGTTCAGGCTGTAGCCGTGTCTAAAGTTTCCTATGGAAAATTGCATGGGGAAAACGCGTTTTGGGACCCCCTTTTTTCTCGGCCCCCGCTTGACGAATCCCCCGAGACTTTCAGGGTAGGAGCGGACCGGAGCGGGCCACAAAGTTTGAAAATTTTGCGAAGATACGTCAACCGGCAAGAGAGTTATTTCAAATAGAATGTCGCGGATTTCCTATGGATAATAGTTTGTAACTATAACTATCTACTGGCGACCGCCAGTAGATAATATATATATATATATACATATATATATATATATATATATATATATGTATATATATATATATATATTAATCAATAAGGTAAGTAGAGGTTGAGTTAGAAATACTAAATCGATACTTCCCTATATGCACTTACCTGCCAATATTCTGTCCTCAATATTCTTGTACCACGATATTATGAGGGTCATTTTTAGTAGTAGAACCAGCATTTGGGAAAGAATGCACATAAAGAGCACAGCTTGAATGTTGGGTCATAGCTGAGGGCCATGCCCCCCCACCCCCAAAAAAATATACTACTAGCTATGGGTCTGCTTTTATAGGTGGGTCCTTAAGGGATATTTCAGAGTCGCCCAGTACTTGTAATATCAGGTACAGTGTTTCTGCACCACAATTAGCTGGGGACTTGTGAGGTGTGCCCTTGTGTGATTTCAAAGTTCATTTCAATGAAAGGATCATGGCACAATGTACATTCCAGTTTGGTTCACCAAGTATAGACTAGTTGATGGACTGAGAGAAAACATCAAGAAAGTTAAAGAAAAAGCAATGTGTCTACTAAATAGATTATGATGGGGGAAAGGAATGTGCAATCAGATGTTGCGCACCAAGGACTGAGTGGTGGTTGTTAATCCCAGGGTGTGGCTACAACTGGTGTGTGCATCAGAAACCTGAAAGCATCAAGGAAGTGGATCATAGTTGCATAAGAAGGCTAAGTGCAACCTTGTATTCCAAGACAAGTCAGTTAGGACAAACTTTAATGCTAGATTTCCTGGATGTCACTATTGCTTTTGTCTTGGATGTGTGTATGTGTGCAGTCATGGCATGGGCTTTCATCACTTTTATTGTTTATTTATTGGGCAGATGTGTTATAATGTACGTAGTAGCAGTAGCATAGCAAGGGTGCAAAGGTTCCAGGGGCAATCAAAAAAATGGCCCCTTTGACTGCTGGTGGGTAGTAAAATACAGCAATTACCAGGGTTCAATGGGCCCGTCAGCGCTCAGCAACCGTGCCTGCTGCACCAATGATAGCTACACGGGAAACATTGTTTACAACGCATGTGATATATTGCATGCCATTACAACGCGGTCATTACAACAACCGCGTTGTTACATCGCGTACCATTACAACGCAAGTAGTTACAACAACTTGCTCTAGGGGGCAGAAGGTGTTGGATTTAAAATCCAACACCTTCCCTACTGTTGCACAGACTGGAGTTGGAATAGTAAATTATACTATTCCAAAATCCAGCACCCCCCCTGCAGCAAGTCGTTGTAACGACTTGCGTTGTAATGGTATGCGATGTAACAACGCGGTCGTTGTAATGACCGCGTTGTAATGGCATGCAAAGTATTGCATGCGTTGTAACGTGGCCTATTCTAGCTGCACCCCTGCGTAGTAGGACGTTGCAGGGCCCTCCATCTTATGCCTAAAGTTGGGAGAAGTTCTTAGCCCGATGCCTTGCAAAGCCTGAAGCGGGAAGAGCTGCTGACAAGTTTCTCCTGTATATCGAAAGGTGAATACAATTCCACTCCTCCATCCTTCCGGGCCTTCGTTCATTTCTACAAACGACTTCAATTCGCTTCAGTTCATTCTGAGTTTCTGTTCTTTTGAGCGCCAGACATGGTCTACTGGCTGATGTATGAGATTCAGCCGGGAGCTCGTGCAGGCACCTCGTCTATCAGATGCACCGCATCCGCCTTTCAAAACAATTGCAAGTTTGAAGGGCACTGAATAACTATCGCAGATATATTGCTGTCTGGAAATGCTGCTTGGATGTTGTGAGTGATAATACCAAGGTACCTGACAGTGGCATATTATTTCCGCGAACAGACAAGGCTGGAGTATCTTCTCCGAAGGCGTCTGCAGTAAGTCCTGCTTTCGGAGAGACCAGCTGACACTTTGAATCGCTGTCTGGTCTTGCTCACCCTTTAGAGCGGGTTCGAAACTATTTCCTCTTCATCCAAAGTTATGCAAGTGCTAAAAAATCTTAGCAAAGTTGTTTGCGAAATAAAAAATGAAGACCAAATAGAAAACGATTAGCACTAGCCGAAAAAAACTGTGAACGGATAATAATGTAGAGGGAATTCATTAATATTACTAATATTACAAATTCGAATCCAGGCAAGCGAGTTAAGACATTGATTAAGGCAGGAGCATTCTGACACTGTATCCAGTCAGCAGAGCATATTTCAAAAATATATTTTAATCTGTGAGAACAAACATTTTTAATATTCTAATGATGCATTTACTTCAACTCAACGTTAACAATGTAGGTTTTTACTTCGTGTTATACAAATAGTTCTTAATAACAGACCATCTGAGCGCTCTGACATATAGGCCTCCGATTATGAGGCAGTCGTATTTATGAGTGAGGATCCCGTGTGTTAAGAAATAATGTTTCTGGTCAGTATTATCGCACATAAATCCGGCTGTCGCGACTGTTTATTCCTGAAATGTGGAATACCACGAGGACCGGGATTTACTGTGTTCAAATCTGCATGCAGTGTCCCTATTTCTGAAAGGCCGGTGATTGGCGGGTGGTGGGCGGACGTCAGAGCACAGCATTGACTGTGAGCTGGCAGGTGGGAGCATTCCATGTTCCCCTGTGCTACGGAAGGGGGTCAGGCAGGGACCGAAGGGCTATGCCATCCTACAGTTGCAGCCTGAACTTCATGTAATTTTACCCATCGGATTTTCTGGACAGTAACATCTGGCCTGGTGGTCCCACACGGAGGAAATCTGGGTACAAGAACATTGGGCCAGTTTGATTTGGGCAGAGGGATATCCCACCTGGAAACAACTATAAATTTAGAGTTTGGTGGATGCGGACATCAGCCCAAAAGTGGTGAATGTCGCATCCTCCACGTTTAAAGTGCACTGATGTCCACAGATATCAATGCACAAATTAGACTTCCGTCGCTTTTTTGCAGATGCCCCACATCCACCAACCTCTAAACAATGCCCTTAGTCTCATTCAGAATGAGTGTTTATTTAACCATTTTCTCTAGCTGGTTTCCCTGCCCCTCTTGAGTAGGCTTGTCTTGGTCTCGACGTTGGCTAACCTGTGGAGGAGAAAACTAATGTCTCATGTCCAGTGTGTCCATGAAGTTCTGGGATAAAAAACATTACTTTGTATGAATTTCCATAGTTCCTCTGTCCAGGTCAGCTGGTCTAGGAAACCCTCCACGTGACTCCCATATTGGACACAGACGTGTCCTGGTGCCGCCATCTGAACAACTATCTTGACACTCACAAACACCACTTACAGCAGAGCAAAACATAGTTATTTAGTGAGCAATGCTTTGCAGAAAGCCCCAAAACATCCACTATCATCTGTGGAAAACATACAAGCACACAAAACATCTTGGGGCAGATTTACAAGAAAGTGACGCATCTGTATAGATGCGTCACTTTCCCTGCGCCCCCCTTAGAAACCCTTGCGCTACCATAGATGCGCCGTATTTAAAATACTGCGCAAGGATTGACAGATGCGTCAGAAATTCTGACGCATCTGTTGGTGGAAAAGTCACGCATTGCTGGAGTTGTGTCGCAAGCACGACGCAACTCCAGCAATGCGTGTTGAGGCCTATTCCCACTACACTGCGTCACTACTTACACCTCCTTCAAGCAGGCATAAGGTTTTGACGCAGTGGCGTCCTAAAAGTGGCGCAGTGAAATCTTGTAGATTTCACTGCGTCACTTTTACGAGGCCTTCCTGCGTGGGAACGCCCACCCTGCATACATTATACCTGATGCAGGTATAATGTGACGCAGGGCTTTACAACGTGACGCATCTCCCTAGATGCGTCACGTTGTAAATAGGCCGCATTTTTTGCGCCACCATTGCGTCAAAAAAAGTGACGCAATGGCGGCGCAAGAAGGCGCAAGGGGCTTGTAAATCTGCCCCCTTGCTCCTAGGCCCTTGTGACTTACACACACTCATGCAAATTCCCTCTCTCCTCCATCACGGGAATGGATACCTCTTCCCTTCCTGATGGGGCTACCCAGAAGTGTCCTACACAAACCAACTTGGCAGGATTTAAGACCAGTAGTCTGCCCAGTAGATGGCGGCCCATCAACCACTTGCACTTGTCTCACAACTTCCTGTGTCGGTCTGAAAACTTCCAGACCTAACATGCTTGCACATTCACACAGACCTCAAGAATCAAATGGCAGCAGACTTGTCAATCATCCTGGAATCGTTTCCAGGCATAACTTCGTAGCACAGCGTTCCTTCCAGAAGGAGGTGCATTGTTTAGCTTCCTCTTGAGCATCCGAATTCCTTGTTTACCATGAATTCTGTAGAACACTGCACATGTCACAATGCTCCTAAACTCTTTATTTCGCTTACATTCACACTATTGGGAAGGGCGCAACACAATGCTGTTTCTTATTTTGTAAATTATATTTTTCCCTAATGGTCAAGAGGCTGACACCTGAATGTTTTTGCCTGTGGTCTTTATAGAGGCCTCCTACGCACAACCAGGCAGTCTTATGTGATCTATGAACACTCTCTGATGGGGTTTTGTGAAAGTGCTGCTTTGACTAGAGATTGTGTAGATCGATTATAGATCTGTGTGGTGTCTCATCTCCAAAAGAGGAGTAAATGTAATATGACACATTTTTCGCCTACTTTGTACTTGTGAGTGTATGAACAGGTAGTCACTCAATGGTTAGGAGAAGCTAGAAGAGTTGTAATCCAGATTTAAGACTCTTAGGATAGTGCATGAAGGGATGTGTAAAACACTTAAATTAGTTAAGACAGTGTGAGGCTCTGGACCTTAAAGTGTTTTGTCTCCATACGATTCGGGCTCAATTATGAGTTGAATTATAGTGGGTGTGCAAACTCTACATCTGTAAAGACCAGCACCAGGCAGAAACACCCAATCAATGTTGTGTTATGAAAAATGAATCCCCGCGGAATGGGGAATAGCAATATGGAACCGGTTTGTCCAAGTCAAATTAGACATAGAATTTCAAATGCAGTGGGAATGAATCCTCTCATTTATCACCTCCTCAGAGCAAAAGGCAAATGGAAGTAGGATCTATGAGCAAAGGTTCAAGAGAGGAAGATGGGGAGGGTGTTATAGAACACGGCAGGCTGTGGGCAAGCGGGGGAGTCTTCCATGCTTCCCCATGTAGTAAGAGGTGGTCGGACTGGAGCCCCACTGAGCTTGTGCATGCATCCCTTCTGCAATCCACTTGTCATTTTACCTGAAAGATTTTCCAACTTGTCAAATCAGGTTCATTATTTTAGAAACTAGAAAATCATCGGTATGTGCTACGACTGAATGGATTTACACCAAATTTGGCAGGTTGCTAGATCTTAATCCAGATAATGTGCTTTTTGTGCTTTGGTGTAAATCCGTTCATTAGTTTTTGAGAAATGAAGGTTAAAAAATATTTGTATATATGGATGGTTGGGTTCGTGGGACACTTGAGAGAGTTTTGTGAGCATCACTTAAAAATATAGAGCGTTCTGATTGGACGAGGGAGATTATTTTTCCTTTTGATGACTTTGCTACCGTAGGAGTAAGAGTCCCAAGGGAGCGAGCCTTCTGATTGCCTGGCCACAACATGAAAACAAATGTTGTTGCGGCCATTAGTGGACTCAAGGACTTGGTCCCCTGTCTGAAAATGTTTTTAAAAAACAACATAGGAGGACAGGGTAGAGATATCCTGCACCCCTAGCCCATTTCGGGGCGGGGTCTCAGAAAGTCTGCCTCGGAGGACAAAAGTAAAAAAAAAAAAGGTTTTTTGGCACAATCCTTTGGTATTCATGCAGGTTTGTGGCCTGGTCGTCAAAATATATTTATTTATTTGGGGAGGAGGGTGTGTGTGAGACCCCCTCCCTGACTCAAATTCAGCCCCAGGGACCTCATTCCAGAGGGCACACCAAATTTTGCAAAGAGTTGGGATGTGCATGGCCCCCTTCCCGAGCCTCGGGCAGCCCAGGGGACCCCATTCCCTGGGGCCGCCTTATGTAAAAAATAGGAGGGGCACATGGCCCCGGTCCCTGTGCCTCGTAAGGCCCCAGAGAACCCATCCCACGGGGGCTGCCTCCAATTATCTGTCTCAGGTAGCCTGCTCCCAGGGCAGAGTTTCTCTTCCTGCAACAATGCGGGCTGGGAAAAACCTGTGCAACTCCATCCGGCGGGAGCTGCAAAAATGCTCTCACTGGATGAGAGCTCCCGTTTTTTTCCCTGCCTGCAATATTGCTTTCACCTGGCAGGAGCATAGAAAAATACTTCCTCTCAGCGGGTGGGAGTAATACAAGCTCCTGCTACACCCAGAAAAGGTGCATGAAGGGAGCAGGTGGGGTCGAGGTGGCCCTTGGGTTCCCGCCATGGCCCCCAACTTTCTGTTTTGTTTGTACCCCGGGTGGGCACTGGGGTGCCCACCTAAGGCCTAGGGGGATGGGATCCCCAGGGCCAGTATAGGTTCAGGGAGTGAGACCGCTTGCCCCCATCCCACCCAAAAAAATACAGCCCTGGGGAAAAGGGTCCCGGGGTCTGTAAAGGCAGAGGGAGTGGCACCACATAAAAATGAATAAAGCCCTGGAGTACGGAGTCACTGGGCCTGTAAAGGTTCGGGGAGAGGGAGTGCACACCCCCTCCTTAGTATAATTAAATATAAAAAAAGAATTGGCAGCTTCTGATGGCACCCAGGATGGTTGTTGGCAGGGGAGCCGGTTGGGCAGTGGGGACCATGGGGCTCCCCACATGGGCCACAACAAAGAATAAGCATCTGGAAGGCCCAGGTGTGCACCAGGACACCTCCCCCAAAAAAAGAATATTAAATGAGTGGCAGAAGTTGCTCGTTTATTATTAACTGTTCCTAGCAGGAGCTCTCCATAATGCCCTAGGACATTTTAACATAATATATTTACATGCTTATGAGGCACCTAGAGGAGGCAGGCACCACCAAACATTTTTTTAATGTTGGGCAGGGCTGCAG
Organism: Calotriton arnoldi; assembly: GCA_963921515.1. NCBI lineage: Eukaryota > Metazoa > Chordata > Amphibia > Caudata > Salamandridae > Calotriton > Calotriton arnoldi. The sequence continues at coordinate 115,636 of CAWUFW010020356.1, forward strand.
GGAGTACAGCAGCTCCCAAGCAACATTAAAAAAAACAGTAAGTCTCCTGGGTCATTTGATCCATGACCCCAGGGGGCTTACCATACTTTTTAAAAGCACTCCTAGCTGGAGCTCTATGTTCTTCATCTCAAATGCAGAGCCCCCTTGTTGTCAGTCTATGGCTACAATTGGTAGCTTGAAAAATGTTTACAAAAGTCTCACAGACATATTGATTTTTTTATAAAGCTTTATTAATTTTTTTAATGACAATTACTTTTATTAAACATTGAACTGTTTGAATTATTGAGATATACATTTCATTATAATTATTGGTCATTTTCTATCAAGCACAAATACTTATGCTTTATATATGTTGATAACTCATATATCCAATAGGCCTAATTTTTATATTTTGGTGCTCTGACCCCCTTGACGAAGTCAGTAACCCTACCTTACTTAAAATGACACCAGTTATATTCAGCCATGTGCGCCTGCAGGAGTTTGGGGGGGGTTGGATGTAGGGCCTGGCCCACGGCAAACCCCACAAAGTGCATGGCCAAATGCCACATGCGCTGGGGGTTGTCTCACTGCGAGGAGTGGGACATAGTGCCTGACTGCAGGCCAGGCCCTGCGGCCAACTGCGCCTGGCTGACAGCTGAGTGAGGCGTGGGGTTGGGATTATATATGGTAATAAAATATTAGTTTACGTTAAAAAAAAACTAGAAATTCACAAAAAAAACAAAGGTTAAACTGATGTTCTAGTTAGGTATAGTAATAATGTCTAAATTTACATTAAAAAAATACTTTAGAAATTCACTGAAAAAAACAAAGGTAAAGGGAGGTTATATTTAGGTGAAAATGTCAGTTAAAACATACTGTTTAAAACCACTGAAATTCACCAGTTGTAATTATCTCAAGTAATTATAACTCATGCCCTATAATACCTGTAGCTCATGATCTTGCCATGCACTGCTACTTAACCCAGATATGATCCATGACATCACTGATAACATGATTGCAACATCTGAAATGACATAATTGATGAGAACACTTCTCATGGTGGGGGTGTGAGTTATAGTTACTTTAGGGCTATGACACTCCATGCTACTCCACTCTTCTCTCGGATATGCCACTCCACTCTACGACACTCCGCTCTACACCCCTCCAGTCTAAGACACTGTATGACATGCCGCTCTATGATACGTCCCTCCACTAAACTCAACGATACACCACTCTACTCTACTCTAAGACATGCCACCCCACTCTACGACACAACACTCAATTCTACAACACTCCACTCAACGACGCTCTGCAGCACTCTCCTCCACGACATGCCACCCCATTCTACAACACGCCACTCCACTGTACAACAGGCCAGTTCACTCCATGATATACCACTCCACTCTACGCCCCTCCAGTCTAAGACACTGTACAACATGCCACTCTATGACATCCCATTCCATTGTACTCTACAACATGCCACTGCACACTATGTCATGCCACTCTACTCTACGACATGCAACTCCTCTGTACGACACTCCACTCAACTTGACGCCACTCTGCTACTCCACTGTACGACACACCACTCCACTCTGCGACACACCACTCCACTCTACGCCACTCCGCTCTATGTTCTTCCACTCTAAGAATGTGAACGACATGCCACTCTATGAAACGCCACTCCACTCTACTGTATGATACATCACTCCACTCTATGCCACTCAACTCTACAACACTGTACTCCACTCTATGACCCTCCATTCTTCTCCACTTTACGACATGCCACTCCACTCCACTCTACAAGATTCCACTCCTCTCTATAACAATCCACTCCACTCTACAACATGCCACTCCACGACACTCTATTCCATTACACTCTACGGCACACCACACCACTCCTCTTTACAACACGTAACTCCTCTCTACGACAGGCCACTATGCTCTAAGACATGCAACTCTATTCTATGCGACTCCACTCTACACCCCTCCACTCTTAGACATTCTATGATATGCTACTCTATTGTACGCCACTCCACTCTACCCTACAACACGCCACTCAACTCTATGACAAAACGTATACCTCAAAGTGCAGTCAGTACAAACAATAAATCAATTGCCAGCCAAATACTTCTTTTAAAGGAAAATGTAGTATTTTATTTTAAATTCTACTCATGCTAAGCGGTGTGAGATTCAAAAGTAATAACACAATCCCCTTGAGGTCTGGGCTCTAGTAATTATCAGGCGAATTCCTGTCCCACCCTCCTTCGTGTAACTTGTTTGGGGTTATTCCCCATTCACTTGTGGCAGCATCTGGGAATGCAAACCATTAGGCCGTACTCAAGAGTTCCCTTTTGATTCTTCAGGATTTCTGTTAAAAATGTCTATGGTGCCGCAGCACCTTCAGCAACGAATCTCCCAGGGCCCAAGTCTTACCCACTCCTGCAGCATAGAAGCATTCAGCATGACAGTGGGTGCCCTCAGCGCGGGCACTCACAAGATTAGATCCTACTCAGAAGAGTGAAGCTGCTCACGGTACACACAGCAGCATAGAGCAGGTGCAGGTTCACTCTCTGGAGTGGCATGGCCCCTCTCCCCAGCAATCAGAGCAACTTCCAGCTCCCAGCGATGCAGTAAGTCAAGCAGCCGTGTTCCTCGCAGGTAACATTGGTGAGGCCGGGTAAGGGGGGCTTTCGAGGGATGATGCAGAGGGAAAATTAATTATTTATTTAAATTTCCTTCTGCATCGTCCATCGAAATCCCCCCTTACCTGGCCCCACCGCCCCACCGCTGTTACCTGCACGGACCGCAGCTGAAGTCATGTTCTCCTTGGTGGGGGGAATTCAGTCCTTCGACTCCTGACTGGAATCCCGCAAGGGCACGTCGTCCTTCTCAGCATTTTCTTGGTCCATGGTGGTCAGTTGGGACAGATCCTTTGGTGCACCTAGACCCACTGGTCACAGTTTCACTTCAGTACCGGGTGACCGCCCGAAGTCTTCGATGATTTGGTTCCTGCCTCCCCCTCTATGCCACTCCACTCTTTAACACTGCAGTCTACGCCACTGTACTCTGCACCACTCTTCGCCACTGCATTTTACACCACTATACTCCATGCCATTGCCTTCTTCTCTGCCCCTCTGTACTCTACGCCATTGCACTCTATGCCACTGCAGTCTACGCCACTCCACTCTCCTGTATAACGCTCCACGCCGCTCCACGTCACTTTATGCCACTCTACTCTATGCCACTATACTCTTCGCCACGTCATTCCACTCCACACAGTGAGACTGTATGCCCCTCTACCCCACTCCACACAAAGCCACTGTACTGTACACCACTGAACTGTATGCCACTCTACTCTTTGCCACTCTACTCTAAGCCACTCTACTCTACCCCACTTCACTGTACCCCACTTCACTGTACCCCACTTCACTCTACCCCACTTAACTGTAGGTCACTCTATTCTACTCCACACAGAGCCACGCTATGCCACTCTACCCCACTCCACTCCACACAATGCCACTCTACTGTACGCCACTCTACTCTACATCACTCTACTGTGCCCCACTCTACTCTATACCACTGTACTCTACTCCAATTCACTCTATGCCACTGTACTGTACATCACTGTACTCTACGCTACTCTAGTCTGCGCTACTCAACTCTACGACACTCCAAGCAACTCTACTCCACTCCACTCCACTCTATGCCACTCTACACTACTCAACTCCACAGGAAATTATTGAAAAAGCACCACAGTAGTAATGAATTGGTACCAAAATAAAGAACAATATATGAATAGAAACCAATTTTTCTTAAAATAAAAAAATCATAGAAATTCAATGAAAAAAACAAAGGTTGAAAATAAGTTATAGTTAGGAAAACTTAATTTATTATTTATATATAAAAACAACATAAACTAGACAGACCTTAGAAATTAAAATGTTATAGCTATAACTTAAAGTTATAGTTTCTACCCTGACCAAAACTTTCTATAACTAACTCGTGCCTCTCCATATAGAGTGTTGTGAACTCGCTAGGCAGAGTGCATAAACTGTAACTCACGCCTTCACCATTGACTGCTTTCACCCTTTCATGTTACAACACTTATAGCATGTTAAATCATAACATTCATAAAAACACTCAAGCCTTCTGGTGGTTGATGGCTCAGTGGACTAATGTGTTCACTGCATGGGCCTGTGTTTGATCTCATGGTCACAGGTTCAAATCCTGCTGGGTCCACTTAACCTTTCATCCATCTGAGGTCAATAAAATGAGTACCGTTGGGTAAGAATAAACATCTGTTATTCAGCGCCAAAATACCTAAGGGTGAACATGTGCTTTACAAATACACGTTATGTTATGAGAACACTGTGCTTGCTAGCAGGGTGAGTTATAGTTGATTTAGTAGCCAGTAAAATAAACCCTACTTGAAAACGCAATCCTGGAGTGTGAGCATTTTGTGTCCCGGGCGCGCAGTGCTTCCTTTCATATTTGACAGGCCCTTGCACCTGTGACTTGGCCTGACTGGAGGATGTGACTACCTTTGTGAGGAATCCTTCTTTATATATATATATATAAAGAAGGCTACATATATGTATATATATTACCTACTGGCGGTTGTCAGTGGGTAGTTATAGTTAGGACCTTGTTTCTATTCAAAAAGCGTTTTTTTCTTTTGCCAATATCTTTGGCGCCGTTTGACGAATCTTCGTGAAATTTTCAAAACTAACGGCCAGCTCAGGTCAGCTCCTGTCTTGAAAGTTTTGGGGTGATTCGTCAAGCGGGGGTCGAGAAACACCAAACTTACTTTTCCTGTCTTTTCCCAATTGATAGTTACACTTGTAAAAGGTTACGAGGCAGCTCCAATGTTACCTATAAGAGAGATAGGCCCTGCAGTAGTGAAATACGAATTTAAGAGTATTTCACTACGAGGACATGTAAAACTTAAAAGTACATGTCCTACCTTTTAAGTACACTGCACATTGCCCATGGCCTGTCCAGGGCGTACTCTAGGGGTGACCTATATGTAATACAAGGGAAGGTTTGGGCCTGGCAAGTAGGTGAACTTGCCAGATCGAAATGGCAGTTTAAACTTCACACACAGGCTCCGAAGTGGCAGGCCTAAGCCATGTTTAAAGGGCTATTGAAGTGGGTGGCACAATCAGTGCAGCAGGCCCATTAGTAGCACTTAATTTACAGACCCTAGGCACATATAGTGCACTTTACTAGGGATTTATAAGTAGATTAAGTATGCCAATTGTGGATAACTCAGTGTTACCCAAGTTTATACAAAGAGCCCACGCACTTTAGCACTGGTTAGCTGCGGTAAAGTGCCCAGAGTCCTAAAGCCAACAAACACAAGGTCAGAAAAAGAGGAGGAGGATGGCAAAATGTTTGGGGTAACCCTGTAAAAAAGGCCATTTCCAACAACTACCATTAGGACCACCACCAGCATTTCAACCCCTACAATTGCTAGCACTATTAACAGTACCACCATTGGCACCATCACCATATTTACCACTGCGATTATCACCAGCACCATTACTACCACCACCATTACCAGCACCATCACTGTCACCATTACCATCATCATTACTTTTCCACTTACCACCACAGTCTAAGCACTGCCACCGCCATTACCACTCCTATTATTCCCACTGTGAGTACCAATACTACCATTATTATCTCCCATTTCAACCATTAGTATTACCACCATTACTAACACCATCATTACCACCACTTCCACCACCATTACCTCTACAACATTACCACCACCATTTCCATAATGTCATAATTACGTGAAAGCCAATACCACCATCATTACCACCACCTCTGTTATCACCATTACCATCATTGCCACCACTTCTCATCCGCAGCACAATTACCACCACTATCTTCATTACAACTACCATTTCCACCATTACATTACTACTGTCTCCCTTACCACCAATAGCACCATTACAGCCAATGCCACTACCATTATTAACACCAACCACCATCCACTACCACAATAACCAAAAATACAATACCATTTCCACCACTACCATTATGGCAATTAGCATTAACACTGCCACCACTAATACCACCACCATTACCACAACATCATCACTAACAACACTATTACCACCACTACCAGTTCAATTATCACCGCCGCTATTGCCAGCACCACCTTTATTACCAATACCACCATTAACACCACCACCATCCCCTCATGTGTGTATCAGCATTGGACCACCTGCTATTTGGACTGCTATTGATTATTGCAGCCATCTACATTACGAAAGTGATTTGGTGTAGAAGAGAAAACAAGTTTGTTTATTTTGTTCTTCAGATGTACATTATATATGTCGTGCTGTTTTGTCAATGTTTTGAATGTTTGACCACCTGATAAATATCATCTGATACTTGGAATTGAGGTTGTGCTCGTAATTTTAGAATCATACAAGTATATGTGGGTTGGGATAGTGACATCCAGCAATAGAGATCAATTTATGCTTTCTCTTTTTGAGTGATTTTTGAATTTGTTCCCCTTCATCATCGTGTTTAAATATGATTCTCTCTTTGCCCAGGTGCGGTGGGATCAACAAGGCAAACCCTTGTATTTTGGAGGGTATGATGAAATACGATCACAAGAAGCATTACACAGACAGCACAGCAATGCAGCGTGCATCCTCTGTAGAGAGCAAAAATATAGCCAGCAGAGTGGAATGCCTATGTTTTTTTTGTTTTTTTTTAATAAACTCATGACCTACATGTCATGAATCAACCAACCAAGAGGAATCCGTATGCTCCACGTCTTTGCTAGCAGAACCACTGGGCTATCCTGCATATGGTTCATTTAATTAACACTGTCAAGCAGTGTTCTATTATTTCCATGTTCCCATATAATTCGGGTGCCTATATAATCAACACATGTCCTACCTATTCATTCATAGAACTCTAGAGCGCCTGAGTTGCTGCCTTAAGAGTTTGCCTCCCTTTAAGAGTTTTATGTTGAGTTGCAGGGTGATTCGAATGAAACAATGTGCCAGCGCCAAAGGGGTACCCAGTTTATTCTTCCGTTGTATTCTCATGTAGTGCTATAAAATTTGCTTTACAAACGCATCTTCAACAATTCATTGTAGATTTTTGTTTATTAATATTTCGCTTACACATCTATGTAAATATCAGGTGACATTTCAATGTTGTATCCTAGCCAACATGTTTTGTGAATTAGTCACCACGTTTTCAAGGCTGTAGAGAATACAAATCAAAATACGCAATTATAAAATATCCTCACAGTCACAAAATGCAATCTGCAATTGTTAGTAGTCGGTATTATTGACGCATCATCTGATTTGATTATTTAATTTAAAAAAGCAACTGTTTTGATTATTTAATAAAAAAACAACTAGAAAAACATTTAGAATTACGTAATTTTCAACTTAGAATCCTTATGGGTCTTGTTTTTAAGGCAACTAAAATGGCAAAGAGAAAAAATATTTAAAATTGCTACCATATTTAATTCCACATTTACATTGGTAACAAGTTTCATCCCACATCTCAGCTCTGTTGGCTAATGGCCATTAGTCTCAATTAATCCCATACAATTATTGCTTAATGCGCATCTGGAAGCAGCCGCTTGAACATTTGCCAGATTGCTTTCTAGCCTCATATCTCATAAAATTATGTATTTATTATTCCCATTCAAAACAATCTTTATGGTACTTTGTCCCAGAACATTTTTTATTTATAATTCCTACCCAAAACTGACATACCCTGCCAACATGATTCGCCTATGGAAATTAATGGTTGATGGAGAATTGCACCTTTTTCAAACACTGGTTTTTATTTGTCACCATTGATTGGACACAAATATCCAATGTCTTCCTTAATATATCGTTTTTGATCAGGGCCTAAAGAAGGAAAAGAAAATGATCCGTTATAATTGTCGCAACAAACCCAATACTAGATTTTTCGATCGTTCAATATAAATTATCATATAGCAAAATAACCTTAATTCTATCAACGTCATATTGTTACTCCAATTTTAGATGTTTAGACCAAACAAGACAATGGAGCATTGCCCTTCCTTTCCCCCATCAATTCAAAAGTCTAAACTTCTGCATTTCATTGGTCCAGACGCTCGGAGTAACAGTAGAAAAACATATAAATAAAAACTGTGTATGTCTTCTTGGCCGAGCCACAAAATCAGTCAAACAGACATTCACAGTTTGTGTTCTCACAGCACTGACAGGCACAGCTCTGTCTGAGAAAAGGCAGACTCCCAAATGCGTCTCACAATTATCTAATCGAGCAGGGCCTGTCAGTGCTCTTCACCAATTGAATGGCTTAGCGTCACACTTTCAGGGTGATTGACAGTGCTGGGTCCGAAGAGGCCTTGCCTTGTCAATCAGAGTGATACAGGACCTGGCAACTCTTAGGGAATGTGTTCAGGAGCTGAGATTTGGAGACCAAGGATGAAGGAGGCAGACAGGGTTTCTGTGTAGGCGGACTGTCAAATAACTACACCTCTTCACTGCTGTGGTATGTTTGTATGTGTTTGTGTTCCATGTGGGATGTTAATGTTAATAAACTTGTAGAGTGGGTGTCTTGGCGCTATATAGGGTATTGCTGTGGGGCAGTAATCAGGAAGAGAAACAGGTGAGTGAGTGCGAGTGTGCATCCTTGCATGAGTATTTGCATGCACAAGCGCCTGTATGTATGAATGAGTGTGCCCTTGTATAGAGATGATGGGGCATATTCACAAGAACGTGTGACAACTTCCGCAAAAGTTGCTTAACGCAACCCTTCACATCGCAGTCCATCGCGTGAAACTAACACTGTGTCAACGTGGTATTCCCAACCCGGCGGCACAATGCGATAGTAGCAGGATAACACGCCAAATGACCGCCCAAAAATTAACGCGACGCAGAAAAATTGCGAAACACGAACCTGAAAAAACCTGCAATACCCCAAACGCGATACAAAAATCAGCGACAACCAGCTACAGGCCTGAAATTCCCACGCGTCATGCGGGAAAAAGCACCATAAAAGCAAACCAAAAAAAAAAAGACATAACCAAATAAAACTGCGTTGCACCATGGATGCACAAGGACCGAGTGCAGAGGATAACCCGAACCCCACAAGCCCAACGGAGGACCAGCCAGCAACCCCGTGCCAGGGGAAGGGCAAGGAGACGAGGAAGAGGAAGACGGGGTTCAGTCCGCTGGAAGACCGGATCATCGTCACGGAGGTGATAGAACACCACCAACAACTGTTCGTCACCTCCACTGCGTCATTGGCAACACAAACGGAAATATGGCAGTCCATCGTCACCAACGTGAATGCAGTCGGAGTGTCGAGGAGGCCAATGGAGGAGGTCAAGAGGCGCTGGCATGAAGTGCACAGCAAAACCAAACAGAAACTCGCTGCCAACATGAAGGCAGCAAAGGCTACTGGAGGTGGGAGTCCGGCACCACAGGAGGAGCTGGATGAGCTGGAGGAAATGGTGGCCACAGTCATCAGTGTGGAGACGGTGCAAGGAGTCGGGGGTCTGGACACAGCGCGATATGACTGGACCCAACAGCAACAGGGTGAGTAACAACCAGGGACTGGGGGACGGGGAGATGGGCACAATGGCACACATGCAACACAAACATGTGCAGCACACTGCACACCCACAATGAGTGCGGAACATGTCCCTGATACCCTTGGCACACTGCAGCACACATAGAAACACCAAGTAGGCCCCCGTCCACAATGTGCACAAATGGGCCACCCTCCAAATCACTAATGCCACAACCCACCCATGCACATGTGCCCAATCCATGAAATCAGCGGCTCTGTGAGCCACACTGACAATGCAAGTGACAGTGCATGACCAATAGCATGGCTGAAGTCACAAGACATGACATGGCGCACGACATGACATTGAGGTGGCTGAGTGTGGACCACATCCGTAAAGGAGCAGGTCACACCCTGACACATCCACGTGTCCCTACGACCCATGACGTCAAAAACACATCAGCAAACACGCAATGCACAAGAGTACAAATTTTCTCCAGTCGCACAAATGACCCAAGTCGCAAACATCCCATCACCCGAAAAGCACACAAGTCACATGCACACCGACTCCAAGGGATAAGGGTCTGCCAAAGCAGAGCTGCAGGGGCGATTAGGCAACAATGCAGCACACACACAGCAATCACAGTACCCCAACACTGACGACAATGTGGTACAGAGTGCAACCCCTACACCACAGGACAGAGGACACAAATGGCGCCGACCGTGCGTAGAAACTGGCCAATCACATCCGCCAATGCCTGACACTGTGAGATGGTAATGTACGAGTACAACCACACATCCGTCATGTAGTCGAAATGTACACTGTTTCCCACCAAATAGCCAGCTTCACCCAAACAGTCACGATGTACATCGTCATGCAGTCTGAATGTAAACATCTACAATGCGTCAACATACATGGAACACACTGTTAACCTGCATCTCCCCTTTACATTGCAGAAGGACAATCAACACCTCCTGCAGAGCAGACCACACAGCTCTTCAGTGATGATGAAGAGGACACCCTGCCCATTTGCACAGACACCCTCCAACGGCTCGTGGACAGCCTCCGCACCCCACCCCCAGGAGCAGGGCAGTCCAGCTGCATCTCGGTCACCCCACCACCTGCACAGGCCCACACAGCAGGAAGCACACACCACCACGGCTGGCTCCCAGGACCCCCACGACCAACACATGGAATACCAACGCCGTGTGTTAGGGTGCCAGGAGAAGATGGCAGATCAGCTGCGGATGGGTTTCGACCTCATAGCAGACAAACTCGATGCCATACGTGGGTGCCTGGGTCCCATCAGGGAGCACCTACAGTCCCGAACGGACACCCACTGTCCACACCATGCTCAACAACAACCCTTGGCTGACCTCGCTGGGTCCATTACCCGGATACGAGAACTGTCTAGGCAAACAGGCTCCAGCGATGACAGCACAGAATTGGCACAGATGCGGAAGACAATGGAGACCATGGAGCAGATGCAGGCTGGAAGTATGGCTGCCACTGCTGAACACCAGCGAGATGTAGCTGCGAACTTCCATGCCTTGCGGATCCTCATCTTGCCATTGCTGCCACTGAGCCTGTACCAGATGACTGCTGCAGGAAGCTTGACACACACATCTCCGCCCCCTGATGTGTCAGTGGCACACAGTGACGCAGCCCTATCACCTTCGCAGCCTGATGTGTCAGTGGCAGACAGTGACGCAGCCATAACACCACCACACACACCTTCAGCCTGGGACGACTCCTGGTGGCCAACATCACTGGGAATAGCCCCGCCACCCACCGACCACGTACGCAACCTAGGGGTCATCCTCGACCCCACCCTCTCCATGACTAAGCAGGTCAACGCCGTTTCCTCATCCTGCTTCAACATCCTCCGAATGCTCCGCAGGATCTTCAAGTGGATCCCCACCGAAACAAGAAAAACAGTCACCCAGGCCCTCGTCACCAGCAGGCTGGACTACGGAAACGCCCTCTACGCAGGAACGACGGCTAAGCTCCTGAGACGGCTGCAACGCATCCAGAACGCCTCTGCACGTCTTATCCTCGACATCCCCCGACGCAGCCACATCACACCCCACCTGAGAGACCTGCACTGGCTCCCTGTCAACAAGAGGATAACCTTCAAGCTCCTCGCCCACGCACACAAAGCACTCCACAACTCCGGACCAGCCTACCTCAACAGACGACTCAGCTTCTACACCCCCACCCGCCAGCTCCGCTCGACCAGCCTCGCCCTCGCCACAGTCCCCCGCATCCGGAAAACGACCGCCGGCGGCAGATCCTTCTCCCACCTCGCCGCCAAGACCTGGAACACCCTCCCCACCAACCTCCGACAGACCCAAGACCTACTGGCCTTCAGAAGACTCCTCAAGACCTGGCTCTTCGATCAGTAGCAGCACCACCCCCCTCTTCCCCCAGCGCCTTGAGACCCTCGCGGGTATGTAGTGCGCTTTATAAGTGACATGATTGATTGATTTATTGATTGACACACCGGACACAGAAGACGTCTCAGAGGAGTAAGATGTCGAGGGTAAGGACTGTGTGAGGAAGGAGGCAGTAGCATCAGTCCCCGCCATATGGCTTGTCCCTGCCTAGTTGTGCACTCTGCATCATGCCCTGGAACAACACCTCCCAATGTCCCCCAAAACACTCTGCGACATACACCTGGCCCCCGACATGGACTGCCATATCTGCTCTGGTACCAATGAGACAGCCATCCTGCGGCGGACTGAACTCTACCTCTTCAGATTCACTTTGCATTCCCCCAAGGACTCTGGTTGGCCCACCACTGGGCAACCATGTTATGTGGGCCAGAAGTGGCCATGTACTGCTCCTGCCCTGATACCCCCCAGAATGTGAATAAAACATTCCAAATCACACAGATGTGTCATGTCTATGTTCACTCACGTATTTATTTTATTTATTTGTGCAATTTATAAAGCGCGCAAATACCCGGGGGTGTCTCGGCGCTGCGGAATCGAAGGAAGCAGCTGAGTTGGAAGACTACTGGTTGAAGAGCCAGGTTTTCACTTGTTTCCTAAATATCAGGAGGGTGGGACTGGTTTTAATGTGGAGGGGGAGAGTGTTCCACAGTCTGGCCGTGGCAACTGTGAAACGTCTATCTCCCCAGGATGTTTTCTTTGTGCGAGGGGTAATCAATAGGTGGGCTGAGGCGGAACGCAGGGATCTAAGTGGGTTGTATGGATTAAGTTAATTTTGTAAAAACTTAGGTCCCATCTTGTTAATTGCTTTATAAGCAATGCACAATGCCTTAAATTTAGTTCGACTTCTGATGGGCAGCCAGTGAAGCTGCCGTATAACTCTAGAGATTGATTTAAACTTGGAGGAGCCGGACAGAATTCTGGCAGCTGAGTTCTGAACTAATTGCAGTTTATTAAGGACTTTCTCCTGGGCATTTAAAAAAGTCCATTGCAATAGTCAACCTTTGACATCACTAATGCGCACATAAGGGTCTTACCTGCACTAGGGGGGAGGAATGGTAGAAGTTTCCTTATCATTTTTAGGGTGTAGAAAGATGAGGAGACGACCGCGTTTGCCTGATGGATGAAAGACAACTTGTCGTCAAACATTACACCCAAGTTCCTGACCTTGGTGACAGGTACAGGAGGGGTCCCAGATCCATTGGCCACCAGGTGGGGGACCAACCTGGGGCTAGGTTGCCAAAGATCATTACTTCCGTTTTGTCGGAGTTAAGCTTTAAGCAATTGCTTGCCATCCAGGAGCTGATGGCTAGCATTTCCTCTTGGAAACTGGCAGCAACTGTTTCTCCATCGTTATGTACTGCCAGCACCAATTGAGTGTCATCGGCGTAAGATGTTAATCTCATCCCGTGTGCTTTGATGACCCTGGCCAAGTCCGACACGTATCAATGTTTGGATGGGTTAAGGGACATTGATTGCATCAAAAGGTACACCCTGGTAAATGTCCTCAATGCGCATGTTTGAGCCTGACCCACATGGGCAGTTATATGACTGTGAAGGTATGGACTAGCGGTGGGCTCATTGCACATTAACAACAATCTCGTTACCCCCCAACGTAGCCCCACGTCCATGTGTCAAATCGTCCATGTATGCGAGCGCCACTTCATGGGCAATCTGTTCCAAGAGTTCCTCGTTGTCGGGGTCAAGGTACACGAGGGTGAGCCAATCCATTTCCTGGTCCGGGCAGCTGTGCTCCGTCCACGCCGTTTCACCAATCCGCAATACAGCCTAATTGGGGAGCGCCTCGATGTTGTCACTGCACACAAGGAGTTGTGCAATCTCCCATGCCCAACTGCCTGCACATACGCCCAATGTCAAGGCATCCCATGCACGGGTGTCACGGTTACACTCCTGTTCGTGGACCAATAGGGGGCGCACACACATGTCATAATCCAGTTCGGCTACCTTTGTGTTGGATAGACAGACATCCATGGGCCACTCGAATGTGCATGTTCGACAGTGGAACCAGGGCTGGACGCAGGTGACGTACGCAAGCCGGAAACTCAGACGGTAACTGATGTGCAAGTGGCAGTGATCCCAACAGATGAAGCATTCGTGCACGGTACAGTTCCACGTGACAGGGGTTGTGCATGGGTCAGGTATTGCCAGCCATTGCCTTTGTTGATCTCGTGGCGCCGGCACTCTTCTGACAGGCGGCAGTCATGTGGATGGTCTGCCACTGCTCGGAGCAATGAGTCGTATTTGTGTGCAACGTTTGTGCGTATGGGTTTTTTCTTACTTATGTGTCAGGGGCATCCAGAGCAGGTGTACCCCAAGCAGGGACAAGTGTGGGTGGGGTGTGGACACGTTGGTCTTTCATTCGCGCTGTTCGTGGTGTGGGAGTCGTCAGGATCTGGTATGGTATCTCTCGCAGGGGGTGCCAGGCGCATTCAGGAACAAGGTCGGGGGTTCTGAAGTCCTTCGGCCTTGTGTGTTGGGACAAAGGATCTTTCATTCCTAATGTTGGTCTGACTACTGCTTGCATTTTTGAAAGGTGATGTTGCCTTTGCGTTGCTATTGCTGCCGGGCCTTTGACTTGGTGTGCACCAATGTCGATACACACACAACATTTGGCATGTATGAGCCAGGAGCCCGATTGGCCTTGTGCTCCTTGTGCATTCTCTCTCTTTCTCTCTCTCTCTCACTCCCTCTCCCTCCCCCTCTCTTTCTCTCACTCTCTCTATCTCTGTCTCTCTTTCGCTCGCTCTCCCTGTACTTTGGTGAGCGCATGACACACCTTCTTATCTGTCATTTTGTTTTGCAGGCTGTGACTTGCAGACTGTCCTGGGGGACCCGCCATGACTATTCAGAATATTTGTTTTGTGTTTAGTCTGTATTGGGCAAATTGTTTGCTAGATCTAAGATGTATGTCTGATTCTCATTTGTCTGACGGCACATTTATGTTGGGTGTTGTGATTGTGCGACATCTGGCACATTGTTTTGTTGATGGTTTCGTAACGTTGATGTGCCATATCTTTGTCCGGGGGTGGTTGGGGGGTGCCCGGTGTGGGGCCCGGGGGGGGGTGAGGGGGGGTCGTGGGTGTTGTGGCGGAGGGTGTTGTTGCCCTCTTGGGGCTACGGGATGCATGGTGGGTGGCTCCATGGCATCTGTTGTTCTTCATGTGTGGCTATGGGCTGTGCTCCCTTGTCTGGTGCCGGTTGTCGTCCGACTTTACACCAGCTAAGAGCAGATGTTAATTTCCTGCTGCTAACGCGCCTTATCGCATGTTTTGTGCTCTTATCGCAGATCTGGCTGGTCGTTGAGAATGTTGTGGAGTGGTGTTGTCGCGAGTTTTTGCACGGGTACGCCTACTCTGCATATCATTAGCGTTAGTTGCCGGGCTCATCTGTGGAGATGTTTTTTGCGGGTGCTATCGCAGGTAAAGTGGTGATATCAGCTGTTTGCACCAGCTTGTGAATGGGGCGATGATTTTATCGTGACTTTGGCTGCGGTAAAGTGCTGATAACTCGGCGATGTGTCCTTGAGAATATGCCCCGATGATTCTTAGCACTTTGACGCCATTCAAGGCATGATGATGGTGTCCACCCTAACCATAGGCAAACACTGGCACTGATCATGTGTACTTTGCGATAAATCATGCCATATTATTCCCCACCATAGTGATAATTGTTGGCATGCTGGTGACATTCATATAATAGTGAGCAGCCTATCCATTGTTAATAGACTGGCCCTGTATATTGGTGATAATGGCTGGCATTTGGCGCTATCCTTGGCAGGATACGCCAACCACTACCGTGGGGAAAATGATAGTCCTGACTAATGGTGCTAATTCTTGGAAGTTACAATGCATATTGGTGCATAGCCTGGGCAAATCATTGGCCCAGTTACATTCGGATTGTAATCCCAAAACCTGTGTGCCACAATATGCATTAAACAGGATTTAGGCAGGCAGCGTGGGTTGGAAGGTTTTAGAGGCAGATATTGATGTGTTTGAGTGCTAGTTCATTCCTTTGACTTGAGATGCAAGCAGCAACATCCTAAATCAATCCGGCAAACACCCCTGCATGTCATGATACACCGTTTTTTAAACGAGGTGTCAAGGCAGAGGCACTAGATGAAGCCTAGAAACGTTTGCACAAACCACAAGCAGTCCGTTCCCTGGGATTAACTGCAGGGATCCAACCACACGCATCACTATATTAATCGCAGAAATGTAAGATGATCCATCTGCCAGTCACACAAGGCCTCTTTATGCTTCCGGATCCTTGGGATGTGATCATGAACCCAGATCTCATTTACATGAGGACCGACTTGCTCCCTGCTTCTTTTACTCAGGCTCCCTGAGGGTGCCAGGTTGTTTCTTTAAACAAAAGATATGATATGTCATCCTTGAGAGGAAATAAGATCAGATTACTAGTAAATGATTGTTTGTTAAAGAAATGCTTACAGTCGTAGTAGTAACAGCAGTAGTCAACAATGAGGTCTTTTATGAAAAGGACACTGAACCGTCACCCACTTGGATGGTATGCTTCATCATCGGGTCTACTACTCACCAGTCATAATGTTTTTAGTTGAGGTTTGCTCTTGGATGATTTAGAGCTCTTGCATCAGACGTTCTGAATATTTTGTCACTAAATAAGGACTTCTCTAACCATCCTCCAATATGCTACTCTCAATACCTCGCTCATTATGAAAAGACTGGGGGCTCCTACATCTGTTTACATTTATCTTATGGCAGGCAATCCCAAAGGTAGAATGTATCCTTTGTATCCTAGGGAAAGGGATACATTCTATTCTTGGTAATTTGCTTTTAACTTTCCCTTGGGCAGACTAGACTAAAGTAACTTTGTCTACCGTAAGGTAATTAGCACAAAAATAAAGGATTTGCACAATCTTTTATCAGTTTTGGTTGTGGTGTTTTTGTGGTTTGGCCATATCTCTGTTAGTATCTGTTCGGATATACCATCACTCATTGATGTGGAAACAGATGGCTCCGATCTGTGGTTTCTGCGCAACTATGTCCAGTCCTTCAGATGGTCAGAATTTCTAGCTTAGCCTGGGATATCTTGCTCACTTTCTGACATTTAATCACAGTACCATAAGAGGTAGGCTTCAACATTAAGAGCTAACAGCATAAAAGGTACTTGGATTTTTGTATTCATGAGCACAAGAGGTGAGTGCCCCCTTAGCACTGATTATACACCAAAAAATTAAAAGCTGAAACCCGAATACATTACAGCTATCCTTCAGTCTGGAGTTGCAGTCAGACCCACAAACCCCAGCAAACCACAGCAAATAGATAGAACATGTGGCAACAAGAAAAACCTTCATACTCAGAGACGCAGTTTCTTTGCTGCCAGGCAGTTATGCCACCAACTAAGATCAACCTATATTCCTCCAGACATTTAGGTAACCATGTATTGCCACAATAGGATCATACAGAGAAGTCATATGTCACCAAGAATTGATGCACACCATCCAGAATGTGCCATGAGTCGCTGGTGCAGGATCCATGGATTTAACTTGGTCTGTAAAGTATGGGGGGCTTGCTTGATGTCGGGCTCTTATATGGAGAGGAAATTGTGTTTTCTGTGCAGCCGCGCAGTACCCTGCATTGTCTGTCTTGGTTCACCATATGCTGGACGAGGTAGGACTGCCTGGGTTTGCATGTAAATTATGGTTGACTTTGAATGTCCCATGATTTGGTATTCACTATTTAATCTCGTTGGATGATTTATGCTTTAAAACTGGGAAACTCTCTTAGTGGTAGGGTATTTTGATACCTTCTTTGCATCACCCTGAGCATCATAGATTGAAGAGTGATGGGGTTTTGTTTTTTTGTTCTAAAGGTGGTTTGTTTCTTCCATACTTAAATTCAACCTTCTCCACAATCTGGGGCCGTGTTATAAATATGGTGCACTGTCTCACTTTTTCCAGTAGTGAACCCTTATCTGGTTGTGCGACATGCAAACTGGGAGGTAGGACCCTAATATAGATAATATGCTGCTCAAACAGAGCATTCGCAGTTGGCGGACTACGTGTGTGAGACCCACCTTCAATTAGAAAGCGGGGCAGAGATGCCTGAAGAGGTGAGTGCAGTAAGTGGCTACACCCGCAAACAGGAGGGTGCCTGGAGAATCTCTGAGACCACCTTCACCTCCTTTCAAGGGGCACACTGAGTGGGCACACTGACTGTGACCTACTTCTTTGTGAAGCAAAATCAATGCATCTGTAGTATGACATGGTAGAAAGCAAAGTGTTCCCTTATTGGCATGGAGCCAGGCTACCATGCAAATGAGGGAAAACTCGCAGGTGATTGCTCTGGCACATATGTTGTGCCAGTGTGATAAGAGGGCCCATTCACGCATCTACAGCCGCTTCTGTAATACCAAAGGGTCCCAGTGATGCTAAGAACTGGTGCACACGCCCATTGAACCTTGGGACGCTTTCTATAATACTGGTGTTCGTTTTGGCGTATGCATTCTACCCCATTCCCCTCCCCCAACTCCCCAAAAAAAAGCAGGAGGAGGGTATGAGCGAGTGCTGATAATGATCTCAGGCTGCCACGCTTCATGTGATATTGCCTTCATTGACCTAGCGGCTAGACTCAGTTTCACAGATCAGAACACCTTCCACTTTGCACCCAGATTGCAAGGCGGGCGGCACTTGCACATTGTCCAAGGAAGGACACCAACGTATTTTGAATTTCAGTCCAAACGCCGTGTTTCGACCTAGAAGAAAGGCAGCCGGCCTGCAAGCACACTCCCTGGGCAGCACAGCACGTCCTGGTAATTGCACCTGCACTGAGAGTCACACATTTCAACTGTTAAAAAGGTTCTGAGCCAAGGGTTTAGCAGCTACGTGTGCAGGCGCGAGCCGAGAGAGTTTGGAGTGCCTGCTGCTCAAGGTTACCATGGGCACTGCAGGAACAGGCTGACCTTGGCACCGCACTTCAGCTCTGAACAGCCGACTGGCATCACAGACCCTGGGACTTGCCGTACCGCCGTCTTCTCGGAACAAAAAAAAAGCTGCGTCTCGCGCTAACAAATGATACTAATGCGAGGCCGCAGACCCGGACGGAATAGATTGGATACAGGTGCAGCACGGGCAGGTTGGGGATTCTGTTCAGCCGTTCTCATTAGACAGCGCCGCCATGCACAGATTGTAGGCAACGAACCAAGTTTCCACACAATTTAATGCATTAGAGACCCAAATCGCTGCAAATTATCAAGTCTGGTGGAACGGTGATGCCGTTGGGCTTTCTGTTCAGTGGCCAGAAAACAAAAGGTGTGCTGCTGTTTTACCGTTTCGCTATCCTGAGTGAGGAAAAGGGGAAGGATACCTCTGAAGTATACATTTCAATTTTTTATCTTTTTTTTATTTTTTAAATGTCAAACATCTGTCAGCGGGAAAATGGTGCCAGCCACCAGTGAAGCTTCAAAACTGTTAAATACGAAACTGAGCAGTGCTCACTTTAAAGGTTCAATTCAAGGCAGACAAAATGGAACTGCTTGAGATGTATGTCTTGCAAGGTTGCTGCCAGGTCCAGGATGACAAGGTCTCTCCACAGAGAGCATAGCCTGGCAGCCTAATTTGTGCATCTTCTAGAGTTAACGTTGCGTTCTGAAT
The DNA here is from genome assembly GCA_963921515.1 of Calotriton arnoldi. Classification (NCBI taxonomy): domain Eukaryota; kingdom Metazoa; phylum Chordata; class Amphibia; order Caudata; family Salamandridae; genus Calotriton; species Calotriton arnoldi. The sequence goes on from CAWUFW010020356.1 coordinate 135,266, forward strand.
ATTTATTATTGCAGCATCTGTCAAACGAAAACCACCGTGGCCAAAAACTTAAAGTACCACAAAACCATCCAAGAATTGGGCTGCTATTTGCATCTCCTTGCTATTTAGTATAGCACCAGAAAAAAATGTACGAACTGTGAGCGTGGGTTCAGGCAGAGTGGCACAGGAGGGGTTGGGTACGGTGTTGTCACCGGGTGTTGGGGAATTGCCGCGGGGGTGAGGTGAGTGGATAAAAAACACAATGTCTTCTGTAAATAACCTCCAGCTGACTACATATAAAATATATGCTCCAGTTACACACTTTATATTTAAAAATCCTTTATTCGATTTCTAAAGCACCGATGGTTGACTTTTCGACCCTGATCTACAAAGATATTTTGCTGTTGGAAAGTCTGTGATTTTGCGACTTCAAAATACCTTTGTACTATTTACAAAAGCCTGTTTACGATTCGTAAAAATCGCTCAGACTCTGAAAAATGCTTTACAACCATGTACCAATTGCATTCCCATTTGCAAGCCAATCAGTGGCCACATTGGGTATCCCTAGATTGCAAATTGGAGTAGTATATCAAGCCCTTCGAAAGATCAACAGAATTTCCAAAGCTTGCAATTTTGAATCATATCACAGAACATTCCACACATGCAATGTACTGCTGAGAGGGAACACTAACACCAGGATTGCAAACAGTGACTGAGTGTTTATGCACAGATCTCCAATAGAGGTGCATTAAGCCGTCGATCTCTCACTATAATTGGAACCTGTCATCAACAGGCTACATACAAATCTCTGCAGCAGCTCTATTATCCCACTGAGATTTCTCACTAGGTTCAGAATATGTGGTGTGCAGGCTACACACTGATACTTGACTTCCCGGAACCCTTTACCTTTTCAAATCAAAGTGACTAACACCCAGAAACATTCAGAAATCGGGTACTCTCTGTGAGCAGGAGATGAATGGGCTTCTTTGTTACTGCTTCAGTGTTTTGTTTTTTTGCAGTTTTATATAGCATGAACTTGACGGGAAGGTATCAGAGCGTTTTACATGAGCACCAGCTGCATAACAGATTTGCACATTCATTTATTTTTTATTTTTGAAGGCACAGGGAGATTAGGCGATTTGCCCAGAATCACGGGATGTTTGAGCCTCCCGCCAGACTCGAACCTTGTCCCCCAGCTTCAAAGTCGGCCACTATAGCCGTCAAGCCACATTCTCTCCCCTAACAGTTGTCCTGTCAACTTTTCTCACCTCACAATATAGTGGTCATCCCTCCTCCGTAAGCCTTGATCAGATAAATGCCAGGATTAACAGTTCTGAAAAAAATGAGTAACAGTTTTTACAAAATTTACAAGAGGTATGCCATGTTTCAGGCAGTGTGGCCTTAATCTTTGTTTGTTTCTAAGTGTCCGATGTACCACAGATCTAGCACTAAAACAGAACAGATTATTTTACAATGTAAGAATAAACATGAGATGATGTACAAAGCACCACCTGTTGTGTGGGGTCTGGTTAATGCAAAATCATAAAATTCAGGATGTGGCTAGGAGGGGAGCAAGTGGGAATATGTCATTGTCACATCATTTTTACTCCTTCTCTCTTTTGGACTGAACTCCTGATTGATTGATTGACTGAACTCCTGTTTTCATGGCTTGTCTTCTCTCTGGTCTGCTCACACCGTTTCGGTGGTGCTACACAGAAATCAGAGACACTTTTCAAAGTCTTTATCACTGCATACTTTTTCAAGCATCCTGTCGTGTAGTTCCTAGGACCCCCCAGGGCCTGCATGTTTTGGATGACCTAAACTGAGGGCTTGGTGTGCAGACAGACTCTGGACACCCCCACAGGATGAGTCAGCCGTTAGAACAGCTAGCTCTACAATGCCACTATCACCCCCCTGTATTCTACAGCGGTGTAGGTAGTTTCTGGCAACCACTGAACATGACAACCTTGATTCCTCAGGTATCGTGGAAAACAATACGGTATCTTGCGCTCAGTCACTCATGCTTACTTTTCTCAGAGTACACATAGAATGATGATTGGAACGGTTTCAATAAGTATTTATTGGTCAAGCGTCAGTCTAGTGTGAAACAAATTAGCTGCGACAATCAGAAGACTGGAGCAGACAAATGTGATAGCTAGCACTAATATCGTAAAAAGTAGATACATTTCTACCATAGTGCTAATAAAATAATACAAACAGATTATATAAAACAATAGCATTGGCATACTCCTACGATACGTAGCCTACCAAAATGTACCTAGCTTAGATATGTAGGTGAATCATGTGTATGTAAATGTCAGGATAGATCCTAATGGAGCCAAGAATCCCCCGGGGAAGTACTAACCCCTCACCTGATGGTTCTGAATGAAGGACCCGGTCTCTGCGACAAGGATGGCACCCCGCAAGGGATGTCAGGTCTCTGCCTGTCGAAGGATCAGCCTGCAGAGTCTCGGTCCAGCCTGGCAGGAATTCTCCTCTGTTCCGTAAGGGGGAGTGAGGGTCTTTTATACAAAAGTGGTCACTCCAGGGTTTCTTCTAGAATCGATATGTTTTGAAAACATTCGCTAATCCTCTGCTAATCCTTTTCTAAACAAACATGATCATGCACAGCTGGCTGTTGGCCATGGATGAAAATAATGGTGACCCTTATACAGAATAAATCTGTCGTGCCTGGGGACATGTTTATGTACGTCAGGTACAGGGATTAAGATATGGTACCAAGAGCTTGATGTCAGAGAGACAGAAGTAAGCTACTAGGTAAAAGGTCCTCTGTGTAGGACTGTTATGTCGTGTGGATGGGACAAAATGTATGTAATTGGTATGTACATGATGGGACTATCCTAAAGGACATGACAATCCCTCCTCATTCAGGCAGTTTAGACTGCTAGACTTACCATCATGCACGGTGCCGTTCTAGTTGTTGGTAGAGTGGAACTGAGCATGTGCAGACCTATGCGCAGTAGGCACACTCAGCACGCTGATGGAACGCCAAAGACAAGACCATCAGTATTAAACCAGTTACATGCCATTTTCTTGTAGGGAAGCGTTGAATACTTTCTTCCATTCTTAACTGCACCTTGCTTGCCTGCTGAAATTTCTTAGGTGGTGTTTTAGCACCAAGGTGCCTTTGTTGGTGAAGTGCATTTAAAACATTTATTACATAAACCTTTTCCACTTGCGAGAGTATACTGTGCAGATGGTTGTACACTTGAAGATCATACATATTTATAATCTGAGACAGACAGGTATACATTTGTCAAAACACACACATTTGTTTGGTAGTGTCGAAGGTGGCATTACCACCCAGTTTTGCAGGTCCCAAAGTGGGCAAATTATCTACTGGACCCCATGTCCACTAAGACGCTAAGACAATTTCAGTGGCAGTGACAGCGCTTCTCACAATGTTTTCAGCAAACATTATTTGAACTCACAAATGCAAAATAATCCAGCATTTTTCAAATCGAATTTCCAGTTAATCATGTACAAATGGTTAAGGCTGAATCTAGTTGTAGTTTTGTATATTTCGCTAGATAGGACCAATGTGGGAAACACAGGAAAGTTTACTGTATAAACAGAATCCAACTCAATCAATCAATCAATTAATCAATCAATCAATCAATCAATCAGGCAATCAGGTTCTTGTAGAGCGCGACAACTCACTCGTTAGGGTCTCATGGAGCCGTGGGGGAGAGGGATCTGTGGTTCAGTCGGAGAGCTGAAACCGATAGATACTTTTGGAAATCAAAAGACATAAACTGTCTTCAATATAAATTAACTCCATAAGGCCTCCTCGAGTCAGTTAGTTTCTGCTATTGGTCTTGTTCTCTTTCCTTAAGTCCATTGATCTGTGCATTTGGACCGAATTTCACAATTCCTGGAATGCATTTTGCTGTTACCTCCTTCTATACTGATTGTTTTATATGGTCATCAGTTTGGTACACGGTATGCAAATATCATAAAATACATAATGTGAAATGAGACTATCAAGGAATGATGGAACCTGTAGCACAAGCAGGCCGTATGGTGTTGTTTAGTATGCCTGTGATGTAGGAGGCTTCCCACAACTCACACAATAGCCTGCTCTGGCCTGAGAGGAAGGAGGCAGACTGAATACAGTATGGAAGGGCCTGATAAGAAAAAAGGTTTATGTATCTGAAAGGGGAGCAGAGGCCAGTGAAGATATAGGACTGACTCACGAATTCCAAAGTATGTGGCAGCGATAAGGACAATTCAGGCTGTCAATTAGGAGCTAAAAGGGGATAGCTGTACATCATTTCTCTCCGCTGCCTGACCAGCGAAGTCTGAACGGTTATTTTGATATTAAAACAACATAAAATAGCACTATATCCTGACTCCATTATATGTGGCATGAGTTATTGTGATAGTTTTGGATTCGATGTTTGTTTCCTCCATCATTTCAGGTTGTCCCATATTCCCGTGACTATTGCGATGTTTTCCTGCTTCTGTGTTATTTCTGTGAATCCCTCACATTAGTTAGCACTTCTGCGATTAGTACCCTTTCATTGAATAACAATATTGATCCTAGTCAATATTTTCAAATGGTATACACCACAGTCTCAAGCCAATGGGGCAGCTGGGATAAACAAATCCTTGTGCACCTTTTGGTGGGAACCAAGAAGGACCTGATGTAGCACGATTTTAAAAATCACTATACACGACACGTTTACTGATTAAAGAGAAAAGTCAAAAGTGCACTTTGCACATGTTAGACACAGTGACACATGAAAATGAGACAAGTGTATTAGAAGCACCGTAAAAGTGTGCTTATAAATGCAAGGTGAAGAAAACATATATACAAAGCAATAATAATATATATATATATATATGATTTGCACTAATAACATTATGCTATTAATAAGTGGCCTAGTGTTTCCAATGCTTTCTGTTTGAATGAATCATTTAGAAAAGTTGGTGCAAAACGTATAGAAACTAGATAGAATCTTGAAATTTCACATAACAATACTAGAGGGTCTATAGTTTATGAAAAGTAAGAAACAAATTTTATAGATTAAACTTACAAAATTATACACTTATATGAACGTTGAGAAAAATTGTGGTAGTGGGGTATTTCGAATGTTAGCTATCTTCATTTAATAATCTCTGGTGAAAGTTCTATATATTCTCTATTTGGATAGATTTTATTACAGCTATATTTGATATGATTTAGAGCTTATTTCATAAAAAACATGCGATGCTAACTTAAAACTTTTTCAAAAATGTTTTTTCTCTAATGCTGACCTTTCTGCTGATTTAATATAAAGGACCATTTACCACTAGTGAAATGTTGCTTTATTTGCTCTGTACATGTATAAACCCCGACATTCCTGAATGTGTCTTCAATGTTCCCATTGAAATATTCCAGTGGGAACAGAATTTCAGCTATTGCTATAGATAGTTACTTTGTTTCTCTTTTTCACCACTGTTAGGCCTATGTGGACTTACAAATCTCTTGTTTCTCATGACCAGCATCGGAAAGAATCTCACTGTTGCAAGTGTCCTGGGTGACATTATGTGAATTTGAGCATAAGATAGTCTTTCAATGGTGATATGATGTTACATCACTGGGACACTGTTCGAGACTTTGTAAAAGAAGAAACCCCAAAAGAGGGGCATTGCAAAAACGCCATTTTGATTTTTCCTACTCTAAGACCCGGACGGTATGCTGATAGATTTTTGATGGTTACTAAGAACTTTTCCCTTACTTTGGACTGCTTTACTGCTGCTACAGTCGGTAGCTGATGGACCAAAACCTTCTTTTCCGAACCATTTTCATTTTTCATTTCCTTTATTTCCTTATTTATGCTAACAGACACGCCCTCAATGGATTTTAAATCTGAACCCTTTCTTCTTCTTCGTAGGATCTGAGCTGATAGACAACAAACTATCTTTCTGCCTTAATGGTGGTGGGACTCTGTAACTCTGTAAACTGATTTTATAATAAACATCCATTAAGCCTGCCTAAATGTTTGCCATTTTTATACAAGCTGTGATATTCTTAACTGAAATTCTGGAGAGATTGCTCTTGGAGATGAACTTTGAATCTTTACCACAATAACCAAATTATTCTAATTTCTGTCCGAGTCTATTACTTAGTCCTGTTGGTTTTTCCATTCAAACTGTGCTGTTTACTAATGACTTAAATGTGTTGTAGAGAGAAACAGTGAGCTCTGTCAGAACATCAGGTGTTACTTCTTTGGTTTCTGCGTTGCTGTTGCAGAGCTTTTGGTCTGCATAATCTTAACTCGACTCAACTTCTTCAGGAAGTTGGGTCTTCCCATTGCTATTCTTTATTTTTACAGCATGGTTTTAAGAGTGGTGTGCTGAAATATGAACTCAAATGTGTAAGTTGGCTGTCAATTAATGATCCTCATTGGACAGCTAATGTGGTCTGTGGGCGCCCAAATTTCCACCCCTCCTATCAGCAGAGAAAGATTCATCATTGCCTCTGTGTTAAATGGAAATGCTGCAGATTGTCTCATTGTAAAGGGGCCAGTATGTTTAGAGTAGTAAGGAGAGTAAGCGGATAATAATAAAATGTTACCATGCTTGTGCTGCAACAGATTTGATGGACAGGAGACCTTCTGTAGAGCACTAACTGATGGGTGGCATTTTATGGCACTGCAAACTGATGGGCAATCCCTGAACGGAAGTATTAGCACTCAGTGTCCTTCCATCAGAGAGAGGTGACCTTTAAACCCTTCACCCGAAGGAAGAAAAGGAGGGCAAAGGAGGAGGGATGGACAAAATGACTGTGCTGGGAAGGAAACAAGGAGAGAGATGGGGAGAGAGAGGAATTAGGAAATAATCCATTGTACAGGATTTGCCACATTGAAAACACCAATCTTCCTTCCATTTCAGGTCCTCACTAAATCTATTTCATTGCAGCATCAATCAAAACATTATGATAGATGGAGGTGGCGGAAGATGGAAGTTGGAGAGACATGAGAAGCCGGCTGCTGCCTTTCCGTCTACAGAACATTTACCACCAGTCAAGGTGGGTGGTACATGGCAGTGTTAATATCAGTGCTGGGCAAAGAGGCATTATACAAGATCTCTCTATTCCATAATGGGCTGTAAGAAAGGAAAAGTGGACTGTTTTGTCCATTGCTCCCAAGAATATTTGGGTAGAAATGTCAAATAAAGAGGAAGGGCACAGAATGGCATGTCCAAGCAGGTGGTGGTTGTCTTAGGAAGCCCCCCCCCCCACACACACCCTTTACCCTATGTAACACATTAATATGGCTTTAAGACTAGAAAAAGGAAGGTATTTTTGCAGGCTCCATTTCACTATTAACTATCAGCACTGTAACACCAGAAGATTATTCTAGTCCTTTGGGTGGAAAGAGATGGGCCTTCATTGCCTGGGGCATTCCACATGCACAGCCTCTATTTTGTACTCATAAAGCTTAGTACTAAAGTGAAAAATTCTTGCTGAAGACTTACAGATACATTAGATAACAATACACAAACAAGAAGAATATAATACTTTTACATCTTGACCTCCAAGCCAGATTATGTTCACAATTACCATACTCTTCAAACAGTACTACAACTAAAATAAAGGTGTCCAGCACAATCGACATGGTATCCTGATGTTGAACAGCATCTAAGTGAGCAATCTTATAATGCGTTACCTTGCAAACAGCAATGCAGCTTCCTGTACCCAGTCCTTTTTCTGGGTAACCCGAAAAAGGGTTCCATCTTTTCAGCCACAAGTTCAATGAATTGTGCATTTAATATGTGATAACCACAAAATTATATTTTCTCCTTGTTTAGCTCAGTGAGAAGCATCACTTGTGCGCTTCACGACAGAATGCTCAGGTCTGATTCCAGACTGCAGAACTGTGTGCACCAGATACTCTACTTCATGTTTAAAAAATGAACACTTTCTTACTTTTTTAACATTCCTTTAGCTATAGCATCTCACAAATCTTCTCCAACACTTTTGTAAGCGTAGCTGCACTCCTAGGAAGTTCAATATATTATCTTGGAAGCAAATTGCAGAAGTCTGCATATCATTGAAGAGACAGTTACATAAGGGGGCAGAATTCCTGTTTTTCTAGTGGACTCCCACCCATTTCCTTGCCTGCTACTACAACCACTAAATACAACTCTGACAATTCTATTATCTTTTTGAAATCTTCCTTGCAAAACCTTTCAAGATGGCTTTCAAGCTGTGTCTCATAGCTACAGAAGCTGTTCAAACCTTCAGGCCTATTCACTAAGTGTATTTTGTAGTATGTTTAGTAGCACTGCAATAGTACTACTCGCACGCTAAAAAAACTATTCATTAACATGCGTGTGGAGGTCTTGTCTCACCTCTCCAATCTTTTCTGTGTGCTGATTTCCGCCCCAGCTGTGGAAATCTCTGCAAACATACACCAGTCTTTCAGAAGATGTGGCTGGAAAATGTGGAATACTTACAACAAAATGGGAGAGGTTAAAGGAGGATGAAGGATGGGTTTAGGAATCGTTAACAAGGGTTTTAGGGAGGGACATGCACCCACTCACAAAAAAGTAAGCCCACTGCTACTCACAAACTGCACTTCTGTAGTTATTACTGCCAAAAGGACCCAAAACAGTAGTAAATATACTCCAGCTCAGCGACCTCCAATAGAAAATAATAAAGTCATAGACTTAAAATAAAACACCACAGGAAATAATGTTAAATACTTCAATTTATTTAGCCTTTTTAAAAAATATATATACATTTAATTTAATGTTAATAAAAAGTATATATAAATAACAAAAAATATTATTTTATTAACCTTTTTAAAATGCAAAAATAAATGTAACATTATTTTTTCTAAATAATTACATTACGTTTAAATACATTCTATCTATAACTTCTGTCTATAACTTTTGGGAATTTTAAATACATAATAAATATAAATGTTTTACTATATATGGGTATTTTTATTTAAATGATTTTTAAAAATAATACTGTAAATCTGAAAGAGACCATTAGTTATAGATTCCTTACCTTAGAATTACCCCCAGGCGTCAGATTAGATCCGGAGAATTGTTTCTCAGCAGTACCCCTGTGCGTCGGTAGGTGGCGTCGGTCGACTCCGCCTTCATCGTCGGCGCCATGATCACCGGGATGGCGTCGCAGTATCTACTTAGATGCCGCCCCTGCGCGCTGACGTCAGTGCTTTCTTTTTCCGCGCTAGCCAGCGCAAAGCCGGAAAGAGCGGTACCCTTAGTCATTTTTTTACTAACCTTTTTCGACTTTTGTCAACATCTTTTTTGAAGACTTTATTACTTTTGGTGCATGAGGGATGTCAAGTCATCGACCCGGCTTCAAGCCTTGTGACTCCTGTCACAAGCTGATGTCGGTCACCGATCCCCACCTCATGTGCCTTTGGTACCTGGAGCATGACCACGACCCGAAGTCGTGCTCCGACTGCCGGGCCCTGAATCCTAAGTCTTTGCTGGAGCGGTCCCGAAAGCTTTTGGAGGCCCGGCAGTCGGCTCTGCGCCGTTCGAGGTCACGGTCGAGGGAAGGTCGCGGGACCGGTCACAGAGCCACCACCACCATTCTTCATCGAAGTCTTCGTCATCGGGTAAGTCGAAGCACAAGAAGAAGGCGAAGAAGCATCGTCGCTCTTCGCCTTCTCCCCGTCCGTCGGCCGACGCGACATGGGACACGGAGGGTCTTCATTCGACGGCTCCGCCCTCGGAGCCTGCTGGAACGGCTCCGTGCTTCCCTCCTTGTCCGGGAGCTGGAGCGTCCCCTGCCCAGCTTTGTGCATTTTACGAAGCCCTAAATTCCATCTTTGGGCAGCCCGACTCCACCGGCGCGCCTTCGGGCCCCGCGGACTCTGCTGGGGGCTCTAGGCCTTCGATACCGGCGGCTCCGGCCTCGGCGCCGCAGGGCCCCCGAGGATCCAGGCATGGATCTGGATCGGCGGCGGTCGACCTCACGGTACCTTCCCCGACGCCGATTCCTCTGATGACGCCTCCGCCGTCTGTTGCGCCCCCGGCCGGCGTCGACCCTGGCCTCCCTCTCGACTTGGACACGGAGCTGGACCGGCATCGACCGATGCCGGTACCGGCGCCGGAAGGTACTTTTGTACTGCTGTTCTTCCCTGGCGTTCCTTATCACCCAGAGTGGCAGCCAGAGGAGGGTGAGGAGGTCTGTTGACCCTCTGGCAGACCAGCTTGAAGAGCCAGTCTGGAGAGAGGAGTTGGGTGATGCCAGTGGTCTGGATACCTCCGCAGACCGTGGTATGCTTTCTCCCCCTACCGTGGCTACAGAGGAGGGAGCTTCCTACGCTGTGGTGTTGCGTAGGGCGACTTAGGCCTTGGGGCTTGAACTTCCTACGGTGGCTGTCAGGACTAACCTCCTGACTGAGGTGCTTCAGCCAGCAGCAGCCTCTTTGAAGCCTGTGCTGCCTTTCAATGAGGCCCTCACCGATGTCCTTCTGGGCTCCTGGTCCAAGCCCAGCACAGGGGCTCCTGTGGATAGGATGATTGCCCGACACCACCGCCCGGCCCCGGGTGACCCACTTTTTATCTCTCAACACCCTACCCCCGAGAGCTTGGTGGTCCAAGCCGTTCACTGATAGAATATCGATGTAAAAAACATCGATGTTAAAAATATCGAGGAAAAAATATCGACTACAAAAATATCGACTTCCATACCTTAACACGTAAGTACAAAAATATCGACTCAAAAATATCGAGGTAAAAAAAATAGATGTAAAAAATATCGATTTAAAAATAAAATAATATATATTAAATATATTAAATACTAATATTATTTTTAACAAAAAAAATTAAATTTAATATACATTTTAACTAAACATAACAAATAAACTTAATTAAAAAAATATAAACACACAAATATTATAATTTATACCTATACATATATTTATAAAAATTAATTTAACTATTATCTTTATTTAATTTTTAAACTTTAAAATTATATAAAAATAAAATATATATATATATATATATCAATAATTTAAAATAAAAAAATCTATAATAAATTAAAACATTAAACTATTAAAAAAAATGTAAACTAACATATCCCAATACAATAAGTGCAACAGTAGGGAAAGTGTTGGATAGCAGAATAATTAAATTTACTATTCCCACTCCAGTGATAGCAACAGTAGGGAAAGTGTTGGATAGCGGAGGGGAAAAAGTTACTATTCCCACTTCAAAGAGTGCAACAGTAGGGAAAGTGTTGGATAGTGGAGGGGTAAAAATTACTATTCCCACTCCAGTGATAGCAACAGTAGGGAAAGTATTGGATAGCGGAGGGGTAAAAATTACTATTCCCACTCCAGTGAGTGCAACAGTAGGGAAAGTGTTGGATAGCGGAGGGGAAAAAATTACGATTCCCACTCCATAGAGAGCAACAGTAGGGAAAGTGTTGGATAGCGGAGGGGTAAAAATTACTATTCCCACTCCAGTGAGTGCAACAGTAGGAAAATGTTTAATAGCGGAGGGGCAAAAATTACTATTCCCACTCCAGTGAGTGCAAAAGCAGGGTACGTGTTGGATAGCGGATGGATTAAATTTACTATTCCAACTCCACTAAGTGCAACAGTAGGGAAAATGTTGGATTGTGGAGGGGTAAAAATTACTATTCCCACTCCAAACAGTGCAGCAGTAGGGGAAGTGTTGGATAGTGGAGGGGCAAAATTACTATTCCCACTCCAGTGAGTGCAATAGTAGGGAAAATGTTGGATAGCGGAGGGGTAAAAATTACTATTCCCAATCCAAAGAGTGCAACAGTAGGGAAAGTGTTGGATAGCGGAGGGGTAAAAATTACTATTCTCACTCCACTGAATGCAACAGTAGAATAAGTGTGGGATAGCGGAGGGGTACAATTTTTTATCCCGACTCCAGTGAGTTCAAAAGTAGAGAAAGTGTTGGATAGGGGAGAGGTAAAAATTACTATTCCCAATCCAGTGAGTGCAACATTAGGGAAAGTGTTGGATAGCAGAGAAACAAAAATTACTATTCCCACTCCAGTGAGTGCAACAGTAGGAAAATGTTTAATAGCGGAGGGGCAAAAATTACTATTCCCACTCCAGTGAGTGCAAAAGCAGGGTACGTGTTGGATAGCGGATGGATTAAATTTACTATTCCAACTCCACTAAGTGCAACAGTAGGGAAAATGTTGGTTTGTGGAGGGGTAAAAATTACTATTCCCACTCCAAACAGTGCAGCAGTAGGGGAAGTGTTGGATAGTGGAGGGGCAAAAATTACTATTCCCACTCCAGTGAGTGCAATAGTAGGGAAAATGTTGGATAGCGGAGGGGTAAAAATTACTATTCCCAATCCAAAGAGTGCAACAATAGGGAAAGTGTTGGATAGCGGAGGGGTAAAAATTACTATTCTCACTCCACTGAATGCAACAGTAGAATAAGTGTGGGATAGCGGAGGGGTACAATTTTTTATCCCGACTCCAGTGAGTTCAAAAGTAGAGAAAGTGTTGGATAGGGGAGAGGTAAAAATTACTATTCCCAATCCAGTGAGTGCAACATTAGGGAAAGTGTTGGATAGCAGAGAAACAAAAATTACTAATAACACTTAAACAGTTGAAAAAAACAAAAAATATTACAAAATTTAAAAAATCATAAAAATAATAAAAGATATTTAAAAAATATGTAATTAAATATATTAAACATATAAAAAGAACACATATTACAATATTAGTTACTTATAAAAAAAACTACAAATAATATATAAAATAAACTAATACATTCATTTATAAACAATAATTATTTAAAAGTAGCAAATATTAACAAACAAAAAAATTATTTAAAACATAACTATTTTTATTTTATTTCATACCCTATAACACCACACCAATAAAAAACACTTCAAACTTTTTAATTACATTTATTTCCATTATTAACATAATTAATAATCAATTAAAAAAAATCTTATTAAAAAAAAATAAACATTGAGTACATAAGCTTTAACACTCTAATATCCACAACACACACCTAAATTAAACTATAAAATAAAAAAACAATTATATATTATTTTTAAAAGAAAAACTATTACTATTAAAAACTAATAATTAAATAACAAAATTGTATTTAATACCCACCCTTTACCCATTTGAAGTAAAAACAAAACAAAATAAACATTTACCCAGAATAAATATCAAATAATTAACAACTATATATTAATTAATTAAACACAAATTACTTCCCACCTTTTACTCCTAAAAACACCACAACACACATGAAATGTATTACACAATTACCATAATTAATTACCAATTAATTCATTAAAATTAATTAACAACTAATTATTAATTCATCAATTAAAAATAATTTACTTCCCACCATTTACCCCTATAAAAACTACCACACACAAATATAAGTAATTACACAATTACCAATATCAATTACAAATTAATTAATTAAAATTAATTAACAACCAATTATTAATTCATAAATTAAAAATGCATTTCTTCCCACCATTTACACCTATAAATACCACAACACACGCCTAAAATGTATTACACAATTACCATAATTAATTACCAATTAATTAATTAAAATTCATTAACAACCAAGTATTAATTAATTAATAATAAATTACTTTACACATTTAACACTATAACATCTCAATTAAACAAATATTAATAAATACAAAATAATCAATAAATTAAATATAATTAAATTACTTCCCACCCTATTCCCCTATAAACCCACAACCCTCTACGGAACTAAAAACGCAAAATTCTAATTAAAAAAATTAATAAATTTAATATAATTAAATTACTTCCTACCCTATTCCCCTATAAACCCACAACCCGCTACAGAACTAAAAGCGCAAACTTCAAACAATTTTTTTTTAATAACTACTAAAAATGTAACACGTATATTAAAAATACAAACTTCAGGAAAATAGGAGGGCACCACCGAGCTAATAAACAGTGGCAGCTGTATACCCACCACATACGGTCCCAAAGTCTCCATTCTTGCTGACACGCGGGGGGACATGGACCGGGAAACCCGACAGGCCACCGGAGGAAAGTGTCCCCTGGGCAGGCAGCGGGGACTACTGGAACTGTTCACCCACTGACTGTCTATCCAGGGATCAACAATGGCAGGAGGGAAGGGAGATAAAGTGGCGCTGCAAAATAAACTGGCTAAATTCGCATGGAACAATAACGGGGATGACCAAGACGCCACTCGCCCGGAGGCTCTAGAGAAGACACAACCACCCCAGTCGCAACAAGACCCGACGCTCCAAGACATTATGATGGCGATCACCGGGGTGCGTACCTCTCTTGAATCCCGCCTCGACTCTGTGAATATTGAGGTCTCCCTCATAAGGTCAGACCTTTGCAAAATGGACACTAGAGTTAAAGAGGTGGAAGATACCACAGCGGAACTCCATAAAGATACCGCCCTCCTCAAACAACAAGTGCTGCAATTGCAAGACAAGCAGACTAGAATGGAAGGGCAACTGGACGAATACGAAGGAAGAGCGAGGAGAAATAATGTGCTCATCCTTGGTGTTCTGGAACGCGCAGAAGGCCCCTCAGCGTATCTCTTTGTATACAACTTAATTTTAAAACATCTCCAACCTAAGAGACTCTCGAACTACTTCTCCAGCGAACGGGCCCACCGAGTTCCAGGGGGGAGACCCAAACCGGGTGCTCCCCCTCGTCCAATAATCGCAAGAGTTTTCAACTTTCGAGATCGCGACGTTATACTTCAGGCGGCACGGGCTAACCCGCCAGTTAAACTGGACGACAGTGTGGTTTCTTTTTTCCCTGACTTTACCACAAAAGTTCCAAATCAACGGCGCAGCTTTTTGGCGGTCAAGAAGGCGTTGCGAGACAAACAAGTACAATACGCCATGATCTTTCCAGCGAAACTTCGCATTGAGGCAGATGGAAAAGCATGGTTCTTCTCCTCACCCGAGGAAGCATGGGACTGGCTAGAGGGCTGGCGTTGCGTTGAGAAACCCCACAAAGAGAGACAGGTGGGACCACAAAATAATAAAGCAGACCAAGCCAGTGGACAGCGGAGTGAACCTGCCAACAAAGGGACTGATTCAACATCTCGAAGCTGAAACAAGTGAGCTCCTGACTACATCATGGACATTGCAAGCTACAGCTAAGTGACTCTAAAGGGGCTATGTAGTACCTATAAGATAAAGCAGTGGCATAATCATGTGGGTTGTTCGGATTGGCACGCCACGGGGTGCACCCTCAGGGATGGGGGGATCGATAATAGTCGCATAATGGTTATGAATACAGGAGGGGACTGGGGGCATCCCACATATTCGAACTCATTTAAAACTGTTAGATTCAAGCGGGGGAGGGCTAAAGGCTGCGGACAAGGTACCTTTAAATGGAGGGAGGGGCGACAGGCACTCTGCCTTGTTGGGGAGTGGGTAGTTTAACATCCACTGGCAGGGGAGCAGGGAGGGGGAAGGATGGTATGGGGAGGGGGGGATATATTTTGTTTATGTGTTCAAGTCACAAGTTTGGAAGCGCTGGAATCAACCATAGGATATATCTCATTAGCAGGGGAGAAGGCAATTAAGGGGTCGATTCCGATCTCGGCCGGAAGCGCACCTAACAGTATTCGTCCGGAAAAAATACAAGCCGAACGCGTGTTTCCCGACCGATTCGAACACTCGTCCGAACGAACAAGTACGATGCGCACAACAGCCCAAATTGCGAGCGAGCCATACTTACCCATTTCAGCTCCTGTTCCCCGCCCGATCCGGATCCGTAAACGCCGATTCGAGTCGCACGGAAGCAAATACACAGCACCTTCCGGCCGGAGTAGTACGATGCGCCTTCCGTACGCGCCGAACCCGTCGCTACGTCCGGCACATTTGAGCATCCGGGAGAGCTGTACATAAGCTCTGATTCGCGCCACAAGATGATCCACGGCGACGAGACGAACAAGCCAGCGACGAGTACGAGTCGAAGCCACGAGAAACCCGAACGAGATGACCCAACCATGAATCCCATCGCGCAGGTCCTACCAATAGTCTACATCTATTACCGGGACCGGTACGGACGCGTACGGCGCAGACGGTAAGTCAAACACCCACAACACAAACAAACGACACGTACCCGAAATCTGTCACACACACATAGGGATGCACAAATGATGTACACCAGCACCAGCAGAACCATAGGGGCGGGATGGCTATCACCAATGCCATACACACCCATAGGGGGATGGATGCCTACCACTAATACCATCCCCACTCATAGGGGGATGGATGCCTGTCACTACTACCATCCCCACTCATAGGGGGATGGATGCCTACCACTAACACCACCCCTACTCAGGGGGCCTGGATGCCTGTCACTACTACCATCCCCACTCATAGGGGGATGGATGCCTACCACTACCACCACCCCTACTCAGGGGGCCTGGATGCCTACCACTACCACCACCCCTACTCAGGGGGCCTGGATGCCTGTCACTACTACCATCCCCACTCATAGGGGGATGGATGCCTACCACTACCACCACCCCTACTCAGGGGGGCCAGGATGCCTACCACTACCACTACCCATACTCATGGGGGCCTGGATGCCTGTCACTACTACCATCCCCACTCATAGGGGGATGGATGCCTACCACTACCACCACCCCTACTCAGGGGGCCTGGATGCCTACCACTACCACCACCCCTACTCAGGGGGCCTGGATGCCTACCACTACCACCACCCCTACTCATGGGGGCCTGGATGCCTGTCATTACTACCATCCCCACTCATAGGGGGATGGATGCCTACCACTACCACCACCCCTACTCAGGGGGGCCTGGATGCCTACCACTACCACCACCCCTACTCAGAGGGGCCTGGATGCCTGTCACTACTACCATCCCCACTCATAGGGGGATGGATGCCTACCACTACCACCACCCTTACTCAGGGGGGCCTGGATGCCTACCACTACCACCACCCCATCTCATGTGGGCCTGGATGCCTACCACTACCACCATCCCCACTCATAGGGGGATGGATGCCTACCACTACCACCACCCCTACTCAGGGGGGCCTGGATGCCTACCACTACCACCACCCCTACTCATGGGGGCCTGGATGCCTGTCACTACTACCATCCCCACTCATAGGGGGATGGATGCCTACCACTACCACCACCCCTACTCATGGGGGCCTGGATGCCTGTCACTACTACCATCCCCACTCATAGGGGGATGGATGCCTACCACTACCACCACCCCTACTCAGGGGGCCTGGATGCCTACCACTACCACCACCCCTACTCATGTTGGCCTAGATGCCTGTCACTACTACCATCCCCACTCATAGGGGATGGATGCCTACCACTACCACCACCCCTACTCATGGGGGCCTGGATGCCTGTCACTACTACCATCCCCACTCATAGGGGGATGGATGCCTACCACTACCACCACCCCTACTCAGGGGGGCCTGGATGCCTACCACTACCACCACCCCTACTCATGTGAGCCTGGATGCCTGTCACTACTACCATCCGCACTCATAGGGGGATGGATGCCTACCACTACCACCACCCCTACTCAGGGGGGCCTGGATGCCTGTCACTAATACCATCCCCACTCATAGGGGGATGGATACCTACCACTACCACCACCCCTACTCAGGGGGCCTGGATGCCTGTCACTACTACCATCCCCACTCATAGGGGATGGATGCCTAGCACTACCACCACCCCTACTCAGGGAGCCTGGATGCCTACCACTACCACCACCCCTACTCAGGGGGCCTGGATGCCTACCACTACCACCACCCCTACTCAGGGGGCCTGGATGCCTACCACTACCACCACCCCTACTCATGTGGGCCTGGATGCCTGTCACTACTACCATCCCCACTCATAGGGGATGGATGCCTACCACTACCACCACCCCTACTCAGGGGGCCTGGATGCCTGTCACTACTACCATCCCCACTCATAGGGGGATGGATGCCTACCACTACCACCACCCCTACTCAGGGGGCCTGGATGCCTGTCACTACTACCATCCCCACTCATAGGGGATGGATGCCTACCACTACCACCACCCCTACTCAGGGGGCCTGGATGCCTACCACTATCACCACCCCTACTCAGGGGGCCTGGATGCCTACCACTACCACCACCCCTACTCAGGGGACTGGATGCCTACCACTACCACCACCCCTACTCATGTGGGCCTGGATGCCTGTCACTACTACCATCCCCACTCATAGGGGGATGGATGCCTACCACTACCACCACCCCTACTCAGGGGGCCTGGATGCCTGTCACTACTACCATCCCCACTCATAGGGGGATGGATGCCTACCACTACCACCACCCCTACTCAGGGGGCCTCGATGCCTACCACTACCACCACCCCTACTCAGGGGGCCTGGATGCCTGTCACTACTACCATCTCCACTCATAGGGGATGGATGCCTACCACTACCACCACCCCTACTCAGGGGGCCTGGATGCCTACCACTACCACCACCCCTACTCAGGGGGCCTGGATGCCTGTCACTACTACCATCCCCACTCATAGGGGGATGGTGCCTACCACTACCACCACCCCTACTCAGGGGGCCTGGATGCCTACCACTACCACCACCCCTACTCAGGGGGCCTGGATGCCTACCACCCACACAACCCCTACTCATAGGACGGGTAATGCATGACACAACCAGCATACTCCAACATAAGGAATGTCTGAAAAATACATCCCCCAACACCATGACAAGCGTGTGTAGTCTGTGTCAAATGCCTACAACACTGAACATGACATTGAACATACAATGTGACCCCCTATCACATGTGTCACACATAAATGTGTGTGGCCTCCACAATGCAAGCAGACCATGACCACTGTGGCAATGGGGTCTAACACGCCATCATCACAGTGACCAAAAGGTAAGTGTGGGGTCCATAGCTGAAGCACATTTTGAACATTGTGGCAATG